>JAQZBX010073870.1:0-14844 GCA_029593785.1 Cabassous unicinctus | reverse complement strand
AGGACCTATATGCAGAAAACTACAAAACAATGCTAAAAGAAATTTAAAAAGACCTAAACAAATGGAAAGACATTCCGTGTTCATGGATTGGAAGAATAAATATCATGAAGATGTCAGTCTTACCCAAACTGATTTACAGATTCAATGCAATACCAATCAAAATCCCAACAGCTTACTTTACAGAATTAGAGAAGGCAATTACCAAATTCATCTGGAAGGGTAAGTGTACCTGAATAGCCAAAAGCCTTCTGAAAAAGAAGAGCGATGTGGGAGGAATTTCACTGCCTGACCTTGAAACATATTACAAAGTTACAGTGGTCAAAACAGCATGGTACTGGCATAAAGATAGACATATCAGTCAGTGGAAAAGAATTGAGAACCCAGAAATAAACCCTCACCTATACAGACAACTGGTTTTTGACAAACCTACCAAGCCCATGCTAACAGGAAAAAACAGTCTCTTCAACAAATGGTGTTGGGAGAACTGGATATCTATAACCAAAAGAATGAGAGAAGACCCCTATCTCTCCCCCTATACAAGAATCAACTCAAAATGGATCAAAGACCTAAATATAAAAGCAAGGACCATAAAACTATTAGAAGAAAATGTAGGGAAACATCTTCAAGACCTTGTAGTAGGTGGTGGTCAAGTCACATACATGTGGTAGAAAATTAAAGATAATCATCAGAAGAATACTATGGGATGTATACTTTCTAAATGAAAACTTTTCATCATTAAAGGGAATAAGGACAATACAACTCATCCATAGGAAGCAGGAAAGGAGAGAAAAAGAAGCAAAGAAAATGTATGGGAAATTGAAAATACAAAAAAAAAATGTAGCCATAAACCCAAATGTATAAATAATCATAGCAAATGTAAATGGGTTAAATAAAACAACCTGAGACTTAACACTTTACCTGACAGTTGATGAAAGTATTTTTTTTGTCATCTTACTCTGACTGCATCCTTCTGTCTCCTTTGAACTCAGGTGAATTGAGTTAGAGTCAAATTATGAATGGGGTATGAGGAAGGAATATTCTTCCCCATTTAGGAATGGGGAGTCTACTGGTGGGTTTGGTAAGCACCGACTCCAGCTCCTCACTCATTAGATGTTGAGTATGGCACTTTTGCTAATATGGCCCCAGGTTGTGTATTTCTCTAATCTTCCCGTAAAGTTTGAATTGACAGAATTTTAAGTATAAACATTACTAAAATTTTAATTTTTTAAATGGTTTGTTAAAAAAATTAAACCTACAAAAAATGCAAACATTTTTACAGTGAACTTCCAAATAGACCCATCACCTAGATTCTGCCATTAGCACTTTACTTGTTTTTTTAACCTGTGTATCCACCTGTCCATCCCTCTATCCATCCATCAGTTCACCTTATCTTTTGATGCACTTCAAAGTTGCAAGCATTAGTCCAAAGTTCTATTTTTGGTATTGTGAAACTATCTAACATACAAAATACCAACATTATAACAAATTGTAATTGTAGTTTTTTAAAGTAATACTTAGGTCTATAGGTTGTATTAGTGAAACTGAAAGGTAAGGAAGTTAATAAAGTATCTTAAATACCATTTTCTTTGACAATTTCCACCTTTTTTTAAGCAGTAAAATAGCTTTGGTTCTAAAATTATCTGGCATTAAAGGAACACAAAAATAAAAGAATACTCAAAATTTGTGTTTTTTAACCAGGTAAATATGTGAGATCTGTAAGTTAATTACAGTTCCTTAGTACCAGAAACTTTAATTGATGGGAGTTAACAGCATGTGCAGGAAAAGTCAGCCTGCCTTCATATTACCCTGGAGTGTTGAGCCAGTGTTACCTGAGAGAATTAAAACTGGAAGCCATTGCCAAGACATTGCTTAGTCAGTTTGATAAAACTTCTCAGAACATTAAAATTCTGGAAACTGTCCAGAATGCAGAATACAGTGGCATGATCTGCTTACTTGTTGTTCTCTCTTATTTATTTTTATTTTTAGGAGGTACCGGGGATTGAACCCAGGACCTCGTACATGGGAAGCAGGTGTTCAACCACTGAGCTACATCAGCTCCCCAGTGAGAGTTGTTTCTTCGTTTGTTTGTTTTTAGGAGGCGTGGGGGGTCAACCCTGGGGCCTTGTACATGGGAAGCAGGCACTCAACCACTTGAGCTATATCTACTCCCCTCTCCTAGTCTTTATGTATGCTATGTGTCAGGTGGAAACACTAAAATCCTTTAAATAAAATACATGGCTTAACCCACACTATTTATCGAATACTCCCTGCCCCCTTTTTTTTTTCAGTTTTCAATGAGTTAGAGATATGGGAATTTTCAGATTGTATTACTGAGTACCTTTCATTACAGAAGATGGTTTGGGTGTTCTTGCTACATGAATATGTCATAGCTATACTGTTTTCCATAGTGCTAGATAACCCAGAATCTGTAGAGAACTTTAGTGGCTACCCATTGAGGTCTGTGTCACAAAGACAATGTTATACAAATCCATGAGTGTTTGTATCTTCTCTGTAAATGTTCATTTTCTTTTAAAGTTAACATAACATTTGTATGCTTCTGCCCTTTGATTTTCCTTATTGGAAAACCGCAATCCAAATTGTACGGTTTTGTACGATGGTACCAGCTTTGTTGAGATTCTTGTACTTGTATGGCTTAACGACCAGCTAATTATGCTGGGGTTTAGCTTTCTAAAACGGGTTCTCCCCCATTCCTCTGCCCCACTGCCATAAAGCTGTGTCTTCTCTGTCTTCAGTTCTGGTTCTCTTTTCTGTTTTACTTCTCAGGCTCCCTTCAACCACCTCCCTCCCCTGCCATTATTGTTTCTAATTGTTGCAACTACTGACCTCTGCTACTTTCTTTTTCAGTTTCTTGTCTTATTTTTTTCTGTTACCTATTATTTTTCTAGGCTTTTTGACTCTTACAGAAAAATGCCTTTTATAGACATCAACAACCAATTAAAATATTCATATAGCATAGCCATCAGGTTTTTTTGATTATCATCTTTATTGTTGCATGTTTTTATGAATCTTCTGTCACCAAATAAGTTTTGTAGGCATTTGTTTATTTCAGGGTAATTTCAGTTTAAAAACTGCTCTGGGGAGCTGAGGGCTTCTGATGGTTAATCTCTGAATTGCTGAGGTTTCATTATGTAAACTATATTATTTTTTTTCCTCGACAAAAACTTTAAATCCAGAAATGTAAAATGTGCAGCACTGTGGAAGGCAATATAGATATTCTTAAAAAACTTAAATACAGAATGACTATATGACCTGACTTCTGCTTTTAGGTATATACCCAAAGAGAGTGAACACAAGGTCCAAACAGATAGTTGTACATCAGTGTTTATAGCATCATCATTCACAATAGCCAAAAGGTAGAAGCAGTCCAAGTGTCCATCACAAAATGAATGGATAAACAAAATGTGGTACATATGCACAATGGAATATTATTTGGCAATAAGAAAGAATGAGACGTGCTGCAGCATGGAAGAACTTGGAAAACATTATGCTCAGTGACATAAGGAAGGGACAGAAGCACAAATATTATATGATACCAGTTATAAGAGATAACTGGAAATAGCAAATTTGAAGAGATAGAAACAGACTAGTAGTTACCAAGGGAAGGGAGAGTGTTTGTTAAAAATGTATTTTTTTAAAAAATCTAGATACAAATTTCTAACAGTCCAAATCTATACTCAGAAATTCTGCTAAAAAAGTAAATAATAAAACTTAAAGATTATCAATCGTTTTGGTAGAGGTCATCGTAAAAATTAATAGCATTGTATAATAAAATATTTAAAAGGGAAATGTTCACTGTAAGAGTGATAACACTGCATATAGCAGGCATTTCCTTGGTATTTGTTGAATAACTGAGTGACCATCTAAAAAGGCAGCACTCGTTAGGGGAAAGAAGAGTGAATGGTTGTTGCCCCCCTGGATTTTCTTCCTAGCTCTGCTTTTGACTTGCTGGGAAGTGATTATCCTTCCCTAGCTTGCAGGACGTTCGTGTTTGTTTGTTTTTCCCTTTGTCTTTTTTTCCCCGCCCCCCTCAATTCGCTGTTTATTTTTTTATTTTTAGGAACTTCATTTTGTAAATGAAACGTTTGGACTAGAAGGTCTTTAAAGGTCTTTTCCATTCAGACATATATGAATTTTTTTTTCCTTCCTGTTTCAAGCATTAAATGCAGTTTGCTGCTTTCTAGATTTGGACAGTGACATTGAACTACTTGATTTTAGCTTCTGGCTATTATTGTTCACACAGTGCTTCTTGATTGCTGATGTTATTCCATTATTTTTCACCTGATCACTAAAGGAACTTTTCAATATAAAAACTAAAGCAGGAAATCATTTTTAAGTTCTTATCCTTAAGTATATTTAATTATTTAATGTAAACTCTTATCTTTTCATCCTGTTCTTTTGACTATCCAAACTTGTACCATCAATTTCGTAGTTCTTCTGTTCTTAAATACAACTGGAGCAACTTCATATTTTGATTAAGCATTTTAAAAAAGCATACTATTTTTGTTCTTCATGATTTTAGATCAGCAGGTCAAAAAGTACAAGACTGTTACTTCTATCAAATTTTTATGGAAAAAAATGAGAAAGTTGGAGTTCCTACAATCCAGCAGTTGTTAGAATGGTCTTTTATCAACAGTAACCTGAAATTTGCAGAGGTTAGTGATAATTATTTGTTGTATTTTGTATGTAAGTCTTTAGGATTTTTAACACTGCTGTGGATTCCGTAACTTAATTTTTACAAACTGAGAACAGTTTGAAACACAAATTAAGAAAACACAAATAGGAAAAAAAAAAAATGCAGTGTTTTAACTTTGTCCTTGTAGAAAATACCAGAATTAAGATAGAATTTTTTGGATTTTTGGTGCTAAAGGAAAAAAACAAGCTAGTTTGTAGCTTAAAAACCTTTAGGTAGTTTAAAGCAAAAGGAAGATTTATGTTTTTTAAAAAGACCTGCCATCTATTTTTATTATGTAAATTAAGTATTTGACTTTTCATCAAAGTATACTATCTAAATATATCCAAATAGAATGTTTATTTTTCCCCCTTCAATAAGAGATAAAATGTCAATAAATTCACTTATAATGGTTTGTTAATGAACAAGTGATATGCTTTTCTTTTACTGTCTACTGAGGCCCTTCACAATTTTAGTAATATATGCTTGCAGTTTATTTTTATTATATTCATTTTGGAAGGAATGTTTGGTAACACCCTAACAGTCATATTTATTTGCTGAAATATAAGGAATAGTGTTCTTCAGTGATGACAGTTTCTGCTTTATTCTTGCAAAAACAATTTCTCCAAAGCCTTTACTAAATATCAACCCAAAGTAGAATGTTGCTTTAGATAGCCATTATATTATTTGAGGCCCAAGATTATTTAACATCCTGACCTCTAGGTATCAGTGTGTCCACATGATAATGGGTTTCTTAAAGACTTGTGGCATCTTGGTGTTCCACCTCTTGACTCCTGCACATTACATTTGGATTATGTTTTAAGGTCCATCAACATTATGACTAAGATCACTACTTGGCTTGACAGCCATGACTGTTTCAGTTTCAGAGGGAAAACATTTTTTACAACTTTGGTTCTAAAAATATATATCTTTTTTTTTAGGCACCATCATGTCTGATTATTCAGATGCCTCGATTTGGAAAAGACTTTAAACTATTTAAAAAAATTTTTCCTTCTCTGGAATTAAATATAACAGATTTACTTGAAGACAGTAAGTATAAGATTTTTTGTTTGTTTTTCAGAAGTAGACCATCAGGTCTTTCTCATTCACTGGAAGAGTATATAACTGGATACAATTTTTCTAAAAGGCAATTTAGTGTCTGAAGAGCCTTGGAATATTGTCTAATTTTCTTCTAGAAATTTACTCTCAGAAAATAATCAGAGATGCAAATAAATATTTTATGTGTATATTGTCACATGATTAATAAATTATAAATAATCTAAATGTTAAGAGGAAAATAGTTAAATGAATTATGTACATCTGTACAATGAAACTATTGCCATTAAATTCATCTTTTTTAAAACCAATGTGTATGAAAATGGTCATGATATAATGTTAAGTGAAAAGTTAAGTACACTGATATTTTCTACAATAGGAGCTTAAAAATATATATGCACATGTGCACACATGCATGTATGCACACATATGCAGATATAAAATTATTGGAGAAAGTACACAATGATACTGATAGTAGTTATCTCTTGCTAATTGGAATTGTAGATTTTTCAATTTTTTTCTTTGTACTTTCTTTGAATTTTTCAACAATGGACATGCTTTACTTTTATAATCGGGGGGAAAGCACCCTGGAATATGTTATTTTAAAATAGTCAGTTGGTCAGAAAAAATGTCTTTAAAGATATCCTGAATCCAATGAAATCCAACTTTAAGTTTCTGGGTAATGGAGGGGTGGACTGTTTTGAGTCCATGAACATTATTCTTTCTAAAGCATAACTTTTCTTGCTTATCTTTTGAATGAAAAAAAAATGCATTTTTTAAAGGCAACTTAACCTCTTTCCACCATTTTAGCTCCCAGGCAGTGCCGGATATGTGGAGGACTTGCAATGTATGAATGTAGAGAATGCTATGATGATCCTGACATCTCAGCCGGAAAAATCAAACAGTTTTGTAAAACTTGCAACACTCAAGTGAGTTTGAACATCTTAATGGATGTTCACTTGTAGAACAGTAAATTATATGTCAGTGAAAATAGATTTCAGGTTTTGGAGAGTTTTGAAAATCAGTTAACTGTTAAAAATTTATAATAAAATAGTATTATTTAGCCTCTTATGACTATTTGTTAGACATCTGTGATGTGTTTAGTTGCTACTTGTAAGGGATGTATTAAACTAGAGTAAGTGAAGTCCGTTGGCTTTAAACCCCTTGGCTCAGTAATGGCTTTCTCTTCACGTTCCATTTTAGGTCCACCTTCATCCCAAAAGGTTGAATCATAAATATAACCCAGTGTCACTTCCCAAAGACTTGCCTGACTGGGACTGGAGACATGGCTGCATACCCTGTCAGAAAATGGAGTTGTTTGCAGTTCTCTGCATAGAAACAAGCCACTATGTTGCTTTCGTGAAGTATGGGAAAGATGCCTCTGCCTGGCTCTTCTTTGACAGCATGGCTGATCGGGATGGTATTTCAAAAACCTTTCTTCTGCATTGGGGCAGTGTTTTAGTTTATAGTGGGATGGTTCATTGTGGGATAGCCTGTTCTGAGCAATAAGATATTTTGTGAGAAAATTCTTTCAGGAATATCTTAAATCTTGAAATGCATTAACCACCCTACCCAAATTAAGGAATACTGTTGTTTTGATATTTTGACATGCATATACAGTTTGTTACCAAAAAAAAAAAAAAAAAAAAAAATCCCAAAATTCTTACTTTAAGGCTGAGAGATTTTCTTTTCAGCTTTGTCATCTTTTATTTTCAGGCTCCTCTCATTTTCTGGGTAAGCCCTCTCTGCGATTTATTGAGTGCCAAGCTCTCTGGGAAGTCCATTCAGGCATTATGCCTAATTCCTTGAAATACCCTACAAGATGGGAATCATTCCTGGTTTTCTGTTATTAAAGCTACGTTTGAAGGGGCTGAAGGTCACGTAGCTGGTATCAAATTCAGTCTTTCTGACCTTAGACCTTATGTATTTTATACTAAACCATGTTGTATTCCTAACAACAAAACGAAGAACAGAAGTAAATATCTTCTTTGGAAAAATAAGCCTCTTCTGCATTTAATATATTTCTACCTGAAATGGCAAATACACTACATACACTTCCCAGGCTATTTTCTAGAAGGGTTAGTCATTTATTTCACAAATATTTAATGAGTGCACGTGAAGTGCCAGGGACTGTGGTAGGTTCCAGGAATGAAATGGTTGTCAAAACAGCTACCCCTCTGCATTTATGGAGTTTATAGATGAGGACCAGCCCTAGGCAAGGTTGTGAAGTATGATTTCCCACATTCCTCTCTTCTTCTTATACCCCATTTTTCCTTTAATCACTTTCTTGAACTCGAATCCCCAGTGTCTTCTACTGTGGCCTTCTTGTAGCCTAGGACGTCCTCTTGTGGCAGCCTCTTGACCAGAGGCCCAAGCTCTAGACAAGGGCGCTCAACTTTTCCTCAGCTCTCTTCCACTTGAGGGATACAGCACAGCCCCACCTGTAAGTGTGCCCCCACCCCAGCTGACATTTGCATCGAACAGTATAACTCAACACATGAGAATTCCAGATGTTTGGAAAGCCAGTGGGAGCGCTAAACTGGAAGGGCCTTTCCTTTGGGAATCCCTAAAACCATACAGTGGCATTGTCATTCATAGTCTGATGATAGGTCAAACAAATCTTGATATAGATGTGCAAAAAAATTTCTTTTTAATTTAGGGAAATAGTGTTGATTTTACTAGCTCTGCTCTAAATTGAACAATCCCATGGTAAAGAGTATTGGGATACGTGTGTCTGGGAGGAAATGTGGAAAGGTGAAGTATTGAATGTCATGTGTGTATGTGTATATAACATTATTCCCTAATTGAATGCAGAGAGCAGCCTGAAAGGTAGGTTTGGGGCTTTTCTCAGGATGTGTCCTTTCACCAGTTTATTCACTGCTAGCCCTGGAATCCTTTCAGAAACCAATAAATGAGAAAATTGTCAAGAGTTTAAAAGAGGCCTACACTTCTAGAAATCAGCAGTAAAGTGTGGTTTTTTCAGATCCTTTACTAAATCATGGGATTAGAGATTTGCTTTGGTATGAGTCAGGGCAGCAAATAAGGGTTTAGACCTTTGCTCTCTAAAAAGAACTCTTCCTCTTTCTCCTAGGTGGTCAGAACGGCTTCAACATTCCTCAAGTTACCCCATGCCCAGAAGTAGGCGAGTACTTGAAAATGTCTCTGGAAGATCTGCATTCCTTGGACTCCAGAAGAATCCAAGGATGTGCACGGAGACTTCTTTGTGATGCATATATGTGCATGTATCAGAGTCCAACGATGAGTTTGTATAAATGAATCTGGAGAGGTGAAGAAACCGGATGCAAAATTTCAATGTTGCATTTATTGAGTTGGCAGTTTTGCTCAACGTCCATTGCCGGCAATGGATTTCTCTGTGGCGATAATCCTTCAGAAAAGGATTCCTGTGTTTAAAAACAAATTGCTTTTGTGTTACTGAAGTATTTAATAAGAAGCATTTTGCACTCTAGAAAGTATGTTTGTGTTGGTTTTTTAAGAAGTCTAAATGAAGTTATTAATACCTGAAGCTTTAAGTTAAGTGCATTGATCATATGATATTTTTGGAAGCATAAAATTTTAATTGTGACGGTTTACTCTTTTAGTCCATTGAGAATGTAAATAAATGTGTCTTCTTTATGGACCAAGGACATGAAATCATTTTTCCTTTGTAGCTAATGGTTGCCTCGAGGAAGAAATAATTTGGTTTTATTAAGAGTCTACTTTCAATCCAGTTATTAAAGTTGTACTGAGTTTGATTTGTTAACCCTCTCCTGTACAGTGCTGGCTCCCGCATGTCTGCAATCTGCTGAGTTTCTGTGTTTCCGCAATAGTGGTCAGAAAAACACGTTACTTCCCTTACTGGTGTTGTTTCCTGTTTGTTCTGGTTTTGAGATAAATGAGTGATTCTGTAATGAAATGTCCTTTTTTGAGTGTAATTTTCCTGGGGGATTAAGGTATTCAGCAGTTGAAGCTCTTTGTTCACAGTAGTATTTGTCAGCTAACAGGTTTTTTTAAGGGCTCTCTATTTTGTGGAACTGGGCAGAGAAAATTTTATAAAAGGGATAGGGTGGTAAGTATAATAATATATTCCTACACATATATATGGTCCATAAGAAAAGTAATTTGGCATATAAAATTACTCGTTCAAATTTTCCTGAAAAGATGTATTAACTATAATACTGTCCAGAACTTACATTTGATCAGTCAGCCTAAATTCAGTTTAATTTCACTGGAAATAATGACAGTTCTGAATCAGATATTTTACTGAAATGTTATCAGCAGCTTCATCCTCCTCCTGATTAAATAAATAGAAAATGGATGTTTTCTTAGCCAATATCCATAGTGTGTGTATAGACCACAGTGGACATTGTAGAGTAGAACTGTAGATTATAAATGTCAGTGCTGTGAAATATGTATTCTCTGAGTGTTGTTTTGTGGTATTGTTGTCTTTCTGGAATGACTTCCTAACCCTACAGAAAGACAGAAAAGTTGTCATATGCAAAGAGCATATGACTTGATAAACTAATGTCAAAAAATTGGAAAGAATCTTCACAAACGCTGTAATTCTTGTTTTTCAAAAGGTACTCTTACCCTTTAATTTTATCATTCCATTTTGCTAATATTTATTGTAAATCATAAGGAGGCACAAAAATCCTAATTCTTTCATTTTATAGTTTTTTCACTTTTCGAAATGAAAAAGTACATCCAGAGTCCTTGGGTTGGGGTGGTGAGATGGACCCCAGGTCAGGGAGCTGAGGGTAAGGAGCCCCGGCTGTAGGCTGGCCCTGCCTCCATCAATCTAGGGTGAAATGAGGAGCCTGGGATGCAAGATGGTACGGTCTCTTCTAGTTCTGACCATCCAGAAGTCCTGTCATTGTCATTTAGATAATGTGTTAAATAAGTAAATGGATAAATGAGCTTGTCATTGTGATTTTTTGTTTGTTTGTTATTGTTATTGTTTTTGTTTTTTGGGACTGGATCTGGGGAACCTGGGACCTTGTATGTGGGAAGCCAGTGCTCAACCACTGAGCCACATCAGCTCCCCTGAGTTGGTTTTTTCGTTTGTTTGCTTGTTTTTTTTTTTGTTTGTTTGTTTTTAGGAGGCACTGGGGACTGAACCCAGGACCTCCCGTGTGGGAAGCAGGCACTCAACTGCTTGAGCCACATCCGCTCCCTTTGAATGTGATTTTAAAAGTTTATCTGGAGGAATGATTAGGAATCTGTGAATAGGTAAAACTGGATTCAACTGTGGGTTTTTTTGTTTGTTTTTAAAGAATAGATAATTCCTTTTCTATAAGAATTAAAACAAAGTACGAGTTGAGGAAGGGCTTTCCTGCTCAGCCTCTTTGGCAGAAGATTTGAAGAAGTGTTTCCATGCATGCCTGGTTTCGAATGGTGTGTAGTGGCTTTTTCAAGTGGAAGAGTCAGTCCTCAGTCATAAATTAGTTCTAGTGACATTTTCTTAAAGTAGAGCTTTCTGTCCTTTTAATGTTACCTTGGAGGGAGGGAACTCTCAATAAAGGATGTGAAGGGCCAAATCTGGTGATTCCTGTTGGTGGAATGGCTCCTTCTCTGCTTCTGAGCGCCATGAAACCAGCTGGAAAGGTTTCTTCCCACCCCCGACCATTCCCTCTGGCCCCCTCCCGGTGCTCGCTCCTTGTTCCTTATGCTGGCAGAGCCTGGACTGTCCCTGCACATCATCAGGGCCGGGCTGCATGGCATCGGTGACTGATGTTCCTGTTTATTTTTTAACCTTAAATTTTCTTTAATGTTTCCTGTTTGCTTTGTAAGTGTTCTAACCATAATCTGCAAACAAGATGACAGTTTAGTAGAATGCTCTTATTTTTAACATGGTTCATGATTCATAGCTACAAACAGAAAAAATAACAAATCATGTTTCTCCCACCTCCAAATCAACACACACAGGGTGTGCATGTGTGTGCGTATGCATGCGTGTGCACACGTGCATGCCTTTATGTATATGGAGAGAGCCAAACCGTGGTAGACTAGAGGCTCACCATCAATCTTACAAATGAGTTTGACTCCATCCACAAAAGAATGTTTTGTAAGACTGGGAAAACACATTGAAAATCCAAAGAAACAGTAACAAAAAGTTGCTAAGGATTGGCTCCTTAGATTAGTTTAGGCTTTTTATCATTTGTATTTGCTAAATGTGGTAGGTAAATGACCAGATTCATCCTATCCCTTGAATTTTTTTATTTTTTCAGATAATTCAGGATCAGAGGGAAGACAATGATTGAACTTATGGGAACTTATGTTGTCATTCAAATTCCTGGTTGTTTGAACATGGTATTTTCATAAATAGAGGTGTTCCTCCGCTTCTCACTCAGCTTGATCTCAATATCCAGCTACATGGTTTTACATCTTCTCAGATGGTCATAGACAACTGTGAGTGTAGAATATGGTATTGGGCCTAAGCTGAATGTCTGCCAACCAACAAGTATTTATTGGACATTTATTAGGTACCTAGGATTGTGTCAGAAGGAATAAGAGAATGGTCCCTGCCCTCAAACACCTTGCTACCTAATTTCAGCAACAGAATAACTTGTTCCTTAAGTATTGTTTAACCTACATGTATGGGTGACAGGTCTGGGGGAAAGCTCTGGGTAAAGTAGGGTGGTGTAACAGAAAAGTGGTGGACTAGGGGACAGGAGACCTGGGTTTTCTAGCCCTTTCTGTTGCTTGCTCTGTAGCCGTGGACAAGCTTTTTGACTTCTTTGGGCCTTAGCTTCCTCCTCGGTATAATGAGAGGACTAGACTATGAAATTTAATAGGAAGAAATGAAAACGTCTGGGTCTTAGGCCATACCTGCTGGATCTGACTCTCGCTTAGGAAAAAGCGCCACCAGGTGAACCTGACAATCAGCTGTTTTTGATAACCACTGAAAAAGATGTAGAAGATTCCTTCTCTTTCTGTGATTGTGTGGCCATATAATGTTATTGTGTTAATCACTCTATATAAATATGGGTAATTGGGCATTTACCATATTGTTCATCTGTGTTTACATATGAATTTATGTAAGAAATGCATTTTAGCATAAGTACCTCAGCCTATTCTTTCCTTGAGGTTTATGGCAGTCTTTGGAAAACAAGGTAATTCTTAAGAATATGTTTGATGTTATTTACTTGAACATATTCCTTCCATTTTATTTCTTTAGTGGAAATTGAGCATCTGGGAAGCAAAGCAGTAGGAAAGCAAAATTGCCATGCAAAGTTAAAGAAAAAAATACATTGTGTCTTACTATCTGCTACTTTATGAGGAACATTTAAAAATTATATGAGGAGATTATTCTCTGAGGTAACAGGTCCTCTTGTCCTTGTTGAAGCAGGTGGGCCATAAAGGTCTGTAAATAAGACCGCCTTCTCTAGGGGTTGGTGATGTTAGCACACCCGCAGTTCTCTGTCAGTGAAAGTATTTGAATTCCCCAAGGCGGGTGGGGGTGGGAAAGGGAATGCTAAAATGAAAACTAGCATGCAAAAAAAGGGGTGGAGGAAGAAGAAAGGTCAACCTCTTGAAGCAGATGTGGTGCAGGGGCCACAGGAAAGCTGGTTTCTGTGGCTCCCAGACGACCATGTCTCTCATCAGAGACTAGGACTATTGAGTGAGATTTCCTGCAGGGAGTTAGCATTGGAGCTGTCTAGTCTCCTTTCAGATGTTTTCTGAGGGGGAGGGGAAACAGAGGGAGAGAGGAAGGGAGGGAGAGAGGAGAGAAAAAGAGATTAGCTATGCTGGCGAAGCTGAAGGGTTTCTCTTGAGGCAGAAAGCAGTGGTAAAATGTTAAACAGCAAATGTGGCCGAGGATAGTGAAAAAGTGGGAAAGAAGCATAGTCCTCTTTTCTGATCATAGCAAACCTCAGTATTGATAGCCAGGTCATTCAAGAACCCCATCTGATTTCCTGGCTCTGGGCTCTCGCCCTATTTTAAATTCTTCGTTTCCTTCTATAGCTTGCATGAGGTCCCGGGAAAGGGCCACTTACCAAGGGATTATCCTTTAAGCGCCACAGCTTCAGATATGTTTTTCTTGCAAGTTTAAACTGTACATTTTTCCTTTTAATTTTTTTAGATGGATTGTATTGGAGACTCAACTGTCCTTGATTTTATTTTATTAAATGGCCTAATACTGTGGAATTTTGACTCCAGAAGGTCTTAGTATCATGTTATAAACATTAATTAAAAAAAGAAAAAATCTCATTTGAAACTTCCCAGGACAGTTGTGCTATCAGTAGACTGGTAAAATGGAGCACATTTTGCACTGCATTTCCCATTTCTGGTAACTTGTTCAACATTTTAAAAATTTATTTTTGCCTGAAGAGCATCCTGTATTTATGAAAACATTCTTTGAAAATAACATCACATAAAATGTCCCTTTACTATCAGATTTAGCCTTAATTTTGTTAAATTTTGTAGAGATGAATGAAGTGCTGCTGTGGAAAGAAATGTACTATATAACTATTTCTGTATCATTAAAATTAAATTTTTATGGTTCTTTTTCCTTGATTTCTTTGAGGAGGGGTCTTGGGTTATTATGGGAAAATTGGAATTGGTCTTTACAATTGATGAAGTTGTTGCTGTGGTGCCAGGAAAGAAGGTTCCTCTGGACAAATGATATACCTGGGCAAACCGTTTCTTTGTCCAACCTCAGCCAACATAATTCTTTCAGAAGCAACCTCACACTTACCTGTTCTGGAACACATGCCACGGCTCTCCAGGTCACCTCCTGGCATCATGGCTCTGTGTGCTTTTTTGATCCTGCTTGGCATTTCCAAGCTCTGATCCGAATTGATGCTTAGTCTAAACCACCAGTCTCTAAACCACTCACCCAGAAAGTGTTCCTTCTGCGTGTTATTTCATCATCTGCACATGGGCACAAAGCTCTTAACTATAGAAGAGGATGCCCTGGTCTCCTACATCTGCCAAGGAGACAATTGGATGCTCTCCTTTTCTGTAACACCCAGAGAAATTACATGATGCTATATGGCATGGACATTTTTCCTTTTGTCTTTGTTCAGAGAAGAGGTAAAATAAGTCTTCCTCAGGAATTCCTTGGAATTTAAGGCAGGAAAGCTAGTATGGTCTGAGTT
>JAQZBX010073869.1:0-14841 GCA_029593785.1 Cabassous unicinctus | reverse complement strand
TCCTCAGCTGTCTGTTCCTTAAGTATATACCCAGCTAGTGATAAGACAGAGTTATTCGTGAATGCCAGGAGCTGGTCTAAACAAAGAAACCCAAACAAAAAGCACCTTTCACTGTCTTTGCAAAGTGACTCTGGTTTCCTGGTAGTCCCCTTCAAAGCTTAGCTCTCCTATCAAGATCAGCCTGAGGCAAATAGAAGTGCAGGGTTCCTTCTAACTTATATGAGCCTTGTGAAGCCAGGGAGTCTCCTTCTTTTCCTGGACTTGTGCTTCTAGTGGCTTCTGAATTCCCCTGTTTACAGTAACAGGAATTTGAATGACAGGCCCCCTCTATGCCTTTTGAAATACTCATCCCTTCCTTGTACTCCCTTGTGTGACCTTAATTCAGGTAGTGCTTTGCCCCAGGCTGCTCCAAATTAATTGCTTCTCACATTGTCCCAGCTCTCTGCCCTCAGAACAAATTCTAGGTAGGGAAGCCTGGGACAAGTTCCCTGGCTAAGTCCCTAAGACTTCCAGCTGATATATTGGCACTGAAATGCATGCATAGAAATATGCCGCAGTAGCCTGAGCTGCTCTACCCATTCTGCACAACATGATGTCAGAGAATGGGTGGTGGTAGCCACTTCAAGTAAGGTTGAAATCATGTGTATTGATGGTAACTTAGCTGCATCTTCCTCCTGCTCCTATATGAATGCTGCTGTACTGATCCACAGACTACAGTTTCATAATTAGTTGACTCAAATAGTTCCTGCCAGTTCAATAGTTGTTTTGGTGGAAGGCTTGATCCTTGGAATTTCCTACTCCACCATTGGCCCACCATTTTCTCCTTAATTAGTTCTTGTCTTCAGACTCACCATAGCCCTGTTTAAACTCTTTCCTTGGCCCCTTTTTACCTTGGAATGAGGCCCAACGTATATTTGAAAAAAATGTAGCCTACAGTATTGCTCAGAATTGGTTTCTTTCCAAACATTTTTCTCCTTATTCTTCTCTAATAATACACTTCTTTAGTCACACTGAATGATTGTGAATTCTTGGACTGAATAATTCTCCATTGTTTCTTTTCATATGGTGGATCCCTGAGCTGATGTCTTTCTTCTCATTTATTTCATGCTTATCTCCTATTTAAGTAGTAAGTCTCAGCTGAGACACAACTTCCTATTGGCATGTTCTTAACCCACTAACATGTACTTATTCTTGTATTTAACCCACTTGTACTTATTCTCACATCTCTGCTCTCCACCCACTGTGGTATATCTCCATTTTGATGGCAGTCTAATCCACCAAAATATAAGCCCCTGATGGTGAAGACTGTGTCTGGGTCTACATGTTGTCCCAGTGCTAGAGTTACCATTGACCTACAAAACTCATTAGTCTAATTAAGCTGAATTTAGGAAAACTATTAATTTTAGTGATATGGAAAGGGAGTTCAAGGACTTAGTGGACAAATATTCATCAGATTCATGAAGAAGTTACGTGTAATCCCAGAAGTAGGTCTGTGGCAGCCAGAGCTGCTTCTGTGACACCAGCTGAGCCACCTGTCTGCATATACATGACAGTGCCAAACTAGCTTCTTTGCAAACACATCATTTTAATATCAGGTGGAGGAGGAACACACTACTCTCCTCATTCCTCCCCAAAGATATTTTATTCATTCTTCACCTATACTCTTTTCTCCAGTGTTTAAGGTTTTCAAAGTTAAGGGAACTATACTATGAATTTTTTCATCATTTTTATATAGCTATTTGCTGGAGAATTATACTTATAGCATAATCAAATGAAAATAAAGGAGGTAGTAATTAAGGAAACAAAGATTAACATATCAAATTACATAGAATCATAGTTATTAATAAGTCAGTATCCCTAAAGTCAAGTCTAAAATAAATATACAATATATAGAAGAAGAAACTCTAGTAAATGTGTGAAGTTGTTCTTATATATCTAGGTACATGAATTTTTGTGAATATGAAGCAATATTCAAATAATGATAGCATCAAAAAATTAATCTAAAAAGATATTATTATACCAATAAAAATTAATAGGTTAGTCTCTAGTTCAGGGGAACATGAAGCCAATGATAATGGAGTTATCGTCAAGAATAATCATATCAAAATACTGAAGAAAAATTTAAGGAGAATGAATATCCACAAGTTTTAGAATGTATGATGAAACACTGACCATTTCCAAAGTCATTGGAAATGAACCTCAACACAAATTGTGGTTAAGTGATAAATGCAATGTTACATGTAATGGGTAAAATTGAACACTACAAAATATTATTTCTAACTCATTTCTTATTTAAAACAAGAGATCCAACTTTAAAGGGGAAAAAAAAGATATCATACTAGCAATACAAAGAAACAAAAATTTTAAAAAAAATTCTTAGTTTCAGGAAATTCATTGCAAATTATAACAGAATGCAGAATAGTCAAGAAAACTTTTATTGCACTGTGGAAAAATTTGGAATTTTTGAACTACAAAGAATATTGTGAACAATATAACATTTAAAAATAAACAGTTGCAAAATATCATCTCCTAAAAATGAATCACTGAACTTAGGTTGTCATTAACAAATTAATCAAGTGTAGTATGGAGTATTGTTTTTTATATGTTATTTTTCAAATCACTCAACATTTAATGTTGTAAATTTTATGTTATTTCTAGAATTTTTAAAAAAACAGTCTATCCTCTTATATATAGAAATATGCTTGAAGGTTATAATCCTCTAACTAGTAATTTTACATTTCAATTATTGAGAAGGTAATGGGGGAAATTTTTTCTCATTTAAAAGGAAATACTTATGATCTACTTCTATGAAGTTCAATAAAATATAAACTGGCATTTTATGAATAACATATCATCTATCTATATTATGGAAAACGTAGTGTGTAATTCTATAAAACATCAACAAAAATGCATTAACATTCATATTAAATAGGCATTAAGCCCAGTTACTTTGAAAGAGCAAAATATGCTTTAGCTCTTATGGTGCTTTGTATGTTCAGGAACTGGCTGATAGGGGAGTCAAACATGGGCATCACCCTGGATCCTTGAACCTTCACTGCTCTCCCCTTGTCTCCTATAGGAGAGCTGAGGATACAGGGGTTTGCCATGAACCACTCCACCCTCTAACCTGGGCTGCATGTGGAATAGTGGGGGCAAAAGGACTGCCTGGGATAAGCTGGATTTTATCATCTCTCTCTGATAACTTTTGCCTGTTCTGCTCATTTTCAAGTCTTAGCACATTGAGCTTCCTCTCTGTAGCCAGAGATGCCAGGTAACTTTCATGAGTTTTTCTATCATAATAACTATTTTCAATTTCCATAATAAGAAGCAATGTTCCCCAGTTCATTTTCCAGGTTTGTGTCAACCTTCTCTATATGTAAACTTTTTATTATTTAAAAGTGATGTTGCCATGCACCTTGGTAATACTTTTCTCTATTTCCAAGTGGTCAATTCCCTGCTGGAATGATTCATGTTGAAGTTGCAGGAAGAGTTGTGGACGTACTTCAGAAGGATTTGCATGTTTGGGTGAAACTTCTCCATCTGCTTTTCTAGGTGTTTATTTTCCTGCTGTAGAGATGCTTGCTCAGTTTTCAGATGTTTATTTTTTTAATTTAGTTCTTTGTTAAGCAGTTTCATTGAGATATGTTCACATATCATACAATCTATCCAAAGTTTATAGTCAATGGCTTTTAGTATAATCACAATGTTGTGCATTCATCACCACAAAAAATTTAGAACAATTTCAGTACTCAAAATAGGAAAACTCTACACCCCTTAACAGTCCTTCCCAAGCCCTACATAACCAAAAATCTAATTTCATCTTCATAAATTGATTTATATTTGTATTTTACATAAATGGAATCATACAACATGTAGTACTTTGTGTCTGGTCACTTAGCATAATGTGTTTTTTTGGTCTGTTATTAACATCTTGTGGTATTAACATACATTTATTCAGTTTCAAATTAAAATGGTCTTATATATGCAATTTTACCCATATTCATATTTCATATTAGCAACATACATGAACTTAGACTTTCCCTTTAAACCACTTTCATACCCACATAATACTACTGCTAGTTACAGAAAATATGTGGGTCTTTTACCTTTTCTATTTATTTCCAAAGATTAACACACATCTTTTTACCAATTCTGCACAAGTTAACCCTCACCTTTACATTCTCCAACCTCACTCTATTTTCTGGTGACCCATATTCAAGTTATTAACTCCATGAGATTATACAGTATATTTAGTTCATAGAACCTCAATCATACTATATTTACACTTTTGTGTCTGGCTTGCTTGACTCAATGTAATATCATTCAGGTTCATTTATATTATCATATGTTTTACAACTTCATATCTTCTTACAGCTGCATAATACTCCATGGTGTGAATATACCACAGTTTGTTTATCCATTCATCATTTGAAGGACACCTGGTTGCTTCCAAATTTTGGCAATTGTGAATAACACCACGTGCACATCAGTGTGCAGATGTCTGTTCATATCACTATACTCTGTTCTTCTGGGTATATACCCAGTAGTGATATTGTCAGGTCACATGGCAAATCTATATTCAACTTCTTTAGGAACTAGCAGTTCTCCACAGTGGTTGCATTCCCACCAACAGTGAATAATCATTCCTACCTATCCATATCCTCTCCAACACTGGTTGTTCTCTGTCCTTTTAATAGTGGCCATTCTAATAAATGTGAAATGATATCTCATTGTAGATTTGATTTGCATTTCCCTAAACACTAGTGAAGTTAAAATTTTTTTCATGCATTTTTTGTTGTTGTGTTTTACACTTTGTATCTCTTCTTTAGAAAAATGTCTATTCAGTTCTTTTGCTCATTTTTAAATTGGGTTGTTTGTCTTTTCATTGTTCAGTTGTAGCATCTCTTTATATATCTGGATAGTAAACCATTATCATTTATGTGATTTCCAAATATTTTCTCCCCTTGAATTAGCTGCCATTTCACCCTTTTGATAAAGTCCTTTGAGGTGCAAAAGTGTTTAATTTCAAAGGATCCCATTTATGCTTTTTTCTTCTGTTGCTTGTGTTTTGGTGCAAGAAACCATAAACTACCACAAGTTCTTTAAGATGCTTCCCTACATTTTCTTCTAGTAGTTTTATGGTCCTGGCTTTTATTTTTAGGTCTTTGATCCATTATGAGTATATTCTTAAATAGGGAGTGAGATAGGCATCTTCTTTCATTCTTTTGGTCATGGATATCTAGTTCTCCCAGCACCATTTGTTGAAGAGACCATTTTGCCCTGTTAACATGGCTTTTGTAGGCTTGTCAAAAACCAGCTGGCTGTGGAAGTGAGGAATTTTTCTGGAATCTCAATTCTTTTCCACTATATCTATATTGATGCCAATACAATGGTGTTTTGACCACGGTAGCTTTGTAATAAGTTTCAAGGTAAGAGAGTGAAATTCCTCCCACTTTACTTTTATTTTTTAGAATGCTTTTGGCTATTTGGGTGCACTTTTGCTCCCAAATGAATTTGGTAATTGCCTTTTCTATTTCTGCAAAATAGGCTGTTAGAATTTTGATTGTTATTGCTTGAATCTATAAATCAGTTTGGGTAGATCTGACATCTTCAATATTTACTCTTCCAATCCATGAATACGGAATGTCTTTCCATTAGTTTAGGACTTCATTGATTTCTTTCAGCATTTTTTAATAGTTTTTCACATATAGGTCCTATACTTCTTCAGTCAAATTGATTCCTAGGTATTTGAGTCTTTTTGTTGTTATTGTAAATAGAATTTTCCCCCTGATTTCCTCCTCAGATTGTTCAATACTATTGTACAAAAACATTACTCATTTTTGTGTGTTGATCTTATATCCTGCCACTTTACTGAACTCATTTGTAAGCTCAAGTAGCTTTGTCATAGACATTTCTGAGTTTTCTAAATATAAGATCATGTCATCTGCAAATAACCAGAGTTTTACTTCTTCTTTTCCTATCTGGATGCCATTTTTTTCTTGTCTAATTTCTTTAGCTAGAACTTCTAGCACAATATTGAATAACAATGGTGACACTGCACATCCTCGTATTGTTCCCGATCTTTAAGGGAAAGCTTACAACCTTTCCCCATTGTGTACGATGTGGGCTATGGCTTTTTCATATATGCCTTCTATCATATATAGAGGAATTTACTTTCTATTCCTATCTTTGGAAGTGTCTTTTATTAAGAAATGATGCTGGATTTGGTTGAACAATTTTTCTGCATCAATCGAAATGATTATGTAGTTTTTCCCTTCAATTTGTTAATATGGTGTATTATGTTAATTGATTTTCTTATGCTGAATCACCCTTGCATACCAGGAATATATCCCACTTAGCCGTGTTGTGTAAGTCTTTTGATATGCTGTTGAATTCTATTTGCAAGTATTATCTTTAAAATTTTTGCATCTATGTACATTAGAGAAATTGATCTATAATTTTCTTTTCTTGTGGTGTCTTTATCTGGCTTTGGTAGTGTGGTGAAGATGGTTTCATGAATTGTGTTGGGTAATTTCCCCTCCTCTTCAATGTTTTGGAAGAGTATAAACAGAATTGGTGTTAATTCTTCTTGAAATTCTTGGTCGAATTCACCTGTGAAGACATTTGGTCCTGGACATTTCTTTGTTGGGAGGTTTTTGATGACTGAGTCAATCTCTTTAATTGTGATTGGTTTGTAAAGTTCACATATTTCTTGTAGCATCAGTGTAGGCTGTTTGTGCATTTCTAGGAATTTGCTCATTTTATCTAGGTTGTGTAGCTTGGTGGCATACAGTTTCTCATAATATCTTCTTATGATAATTTTATTTCTGTAGGGTCAGTCGTATCATTACCCCTTTCATTTTTTGATTTTATTTATTTGCATCTCCTCTCTTTTTTTCTTTGTTAGTCTCACTAGGAGTTTGTCAATTTTATTGATCTTCTCAAAGATCAGCTTTTGATTTTGTTAATTTTCTCTATTGTTTTTGGTTCTCAGTTTCATTTATTTCTGCCCTAATCATTATTATTTCTTTCCATCTCCTTGTTTTGGGAATGGTTTGCTGTTCTTTTTCTAGTTTCTCTAGTAGTTCATTAGATACAGGTGTTTAGTGCTATAAATTTTCCTCTCAGGACTGACTTCACTCTTCCCATCAGTATTGATTTGTTGTGTCCTCATTTTTAGTCCTCTCAATATATTTACTAATTTCACTTACAATTTCTTCTTTGACCTGCTGATTATCTAGGAATGTGTTGTTCAGCCTCTACATATTTGTGAATTTACCTCTTTCCTGTTTATTATTGATTTCCAGTTTCATTCCATTATGATCTGAAAGTGTGCTTTGTATAATTTCAAGATTTTTATATTTATTGATACCTGCATTTTGACCTAACATGTGGTCAATTCTGGAGAAAGATACATGAGCCTTGAGAAGAATGTATAACCCACTGAGTTTGGATGCAATGTTTGGTATATATCTGTTACATCGAATTCATTTGTCATATTGTTCACATTCTCTGTTTCCTTTTTTATCTTATCTACTTGTTCTATCTAATGATATTAGTGGTGTGTTGAAGTCTCCAACTATTATTGAAGAGATGTCTATTTTTCTGTTTTGTTTTGCCAGAGTTTGCTTCATGAATTTTATGGCACCTGGTTAGGTGCATGGATATTTATGATTGTTATTTCTTCCTGGTGGATTGTTCATTTTATTAATATATAATGGCTTTCTGTATCTCTTATAACTTTTTTGCATTTAAAGTTTGTTTTTTTCCCATATTAGTATAGCTACCCCTGCTCTCTTTTGGTTACTGTTTGCATGGAGTATCTTTTTCCAATCTTTCACTTTCAGCTGATTTGAATCCCTGAGTCTAAGGTGAGTCTCTTGTAGGCAGCATATGAATGGCTCATATTTGTGTCCATTCTGTGATCCTACATCTTTTGATTGTGGTATCATATCATATTTTCATGTCTTTTTACTCATTTGGTTATCTTTCTGCTATTGTTACTTCTATACTCTGCTCCAAGCCTCACTCTCCTGTCTTTTTCTTTCACACTGTAAGCCTTCCTTTAATATTTCCTGCAAAGGTGGATTCTTTTCAATGGACTCTCTTTGTTGTTGTTGTTGTTGTTGTTGTTGTTTTTGAATATTTTAAACATACCTTCATATCTGAAGGACAATTTTGCTGGATAAAGACTTCACAGTTTTTCTCTTTCAGTAACCTAATTATATTATACCACTGTCTTCTTGCCTTAATGGTTTCTAGTGAGAAATCTTCACTAAGTCTTACTGGGAGTTCCTTGTATGTGGCGGTTTGCTTTTCTCTTGCTGAACTCACTTCTGAATCTGCTTTTCTGGATATTTATTTTCCTCCTGTAGAGATGCTTGCTCAGATTCCAGATGTTTATTGTGATATCTAAATACTTCATTGACTTGACTTTCCTCACAAAATTTTTTATATATAACTGGCTTTTCCTTAATATATTAAATTCATACATAATTTTTTTATATATAAAATAAAAGTCTGTTCATTTTGTTTAAGGTTTATTTTTAATAAACATTTTATATCTCTCCCTCCCCCCATTTTTTGCACTTGCTTTCTGCTCTCGGTGTGTTCTTCTGTGTCTGTCTTCTCTTTAGACAGCACTGGGAACTGAGCCTGGGACCTTTCAGAGTGGGAAAGAGGTACTCAATCTCTTGCACCACCTCAGCTCCCTGGTCTGCTGTGTCTCTTATTGTCTCTCCTCTGTGTCTCTTTTTTGTTGTGTCTTCTTGCTGCACCAGCTCTCTGCATGGACCAGCACTCCATGTGGACCAGCACTCCTGCATGGGCCAGCATTCTGCATGGGCCAGCACTCACATGGGCCAGCTCTCCAGAAGAGCCAGCTTGCCTTTCACCAGGAGGCCCATTAACATTATTAATGCAGATTGAACCACTGACAATATGTTCCATCAGCATTGTGGAAGTGTCAAGCTTTCTTCCCGGTTCCTTCTGTTTCCACATCCTAAAAATATAACAATGTTTTCTGCATAATATTATATAGCAGTATAATGTTATTAGTCATACTTTCAATTTTTTTTAAAGAAGTTATATGTCACAGAAACAATCTCTCTGCCTGGGAATCAAGAGGCACATGCTCTAGCCCATATATGAATGGTCTGCCCCACTGCAGCAGAAGAAGCAGCTTTGTGGGTACATGAAAAGAGTGGCCATCATGTAGCTGCCATGGGGTGATGCATGGCTAGGGCATAGGGTATTCCTATAAAATATTCCAACTTAGTTTATATCACACAAAATTGTGAGGCCTGTTCTCAACTCTAAGAACAAATAGTGCCTTACAGCAGTGGACATATCCATAGGCCACACAATAAGGGGATAAACTTCAGTGTTGTCAGACTTTCTTGAGTATTTAAACCAGGCCCACAGTAACAGGCATGGTGTCTCTTTATTTGAGTTATCGGCTAAGAAGGTCACTACAACACCTACAACACTAAAAAGGTATCTGCCACATCTGGTTATGCTTTTCAAGTAAATGGAACTATGTTGCTGCTTTGAACTCCGGGGGCTCTACCAGCCAGCGAAGACTCAATATTGTCTCCACACTGGATCTGTTGGATAGTGCCAGAGGGTACTATATGCCAAGCTTGTGGAACACTGGAGCCTCTGCAGTATGTTTGCTGTGTGAAGGATATACCCAGTGGAGCAATAATTGCCAGAGTAATGTAAGTAGAACTTAAACAGACACAATTGACATTAAGGTCTGCTTCAGTGGAGGGACAAACATGGAATTTGCCCATTGGTAGCCTATGTCTTAGAACCCATGGGAGAAAATTCAACTGTCACTTTTCTTTCCAGAACAGATCTCCCTCTCTGGGTACCCACAGGGATGAGCTTCCCTGGCATCGAGGGATTATTACCAAGAGCTGACTAGCACTGAATTTGACAAAAAGACCTTGATCAAGGGCAGAAACATTAAATACAAATGAGTTTTGATGGCTATGAGATTTCAAGTGTGTTGGGAGGTCATTCAAGAGGTTATGCTCATGCAGGTCTCAACTGGATCTCAATGAATGCCACCGTAAACAGTGTTTCAAGCAGGGGTGCTCCTAGGGGCTCTAAAGACATCTAGACACTATAGCTTAGACAATCTCAGGAATTCAACACCCTGTCATTGGTCCTTATCTTGGAATATATGTTCCCCAATATAACAGAGTTAGACTTATTTATAATTTCCCTATATTCTTCTGCCCCTTTTATTTAAACCTATAATTACCACTATACTCATTAAATATATGTACCAGAGACTTAAATCTTCTGTCTGTTCATATGCTGGTTGAGTCCTGAATGTCAGCATTGTTGCAACACCTACACTCCAGTTCATCATATTCACCCAGGACTACTGAAAAAATGATGATGATAGACAATGCCCATCCCAAAACAAAGAGCATCTACAAATGCAGGCAAAACATTTCCAATGATCTGCCTCATGGAATCTAAGTACCCTCTCAGTCAGAAACAGAATGGGCATCACCATCCTAAAATATTCAAGATTGAGGGATGAACAAACATAAGGTGGGAATGCAACTATGGACTTTTTATTTTTCTAGCAACAGAAGATCTTGTAACATTGATATAAAGGCAGTGGTCACCAGAGGTTCTGAGGAGAGAGAGAGGGAAGAATAGGTGTAACGTGGTGCATTTTGGGGACATTGGCATACTCCTGAATGACATTATTATGATGGATAAAAGCCATTATACTTTGCCAAAGCCTATAAAAATATGCAGTGCAAACTGTAAACTATAATGTAAACTATTGACCATAGTTAGTAGTAATGCTTCAATATGTCTTCATCAGTTGTAACAAATGTACCACACTAATGAAAGATGTTAATGGAGAGAAGTGTGGGAGTGGGAGGGTGTGGGGTATATGAGAATTCCCCTATATTTTGATGTATCATTTAAAAAATCTAAAACTTCTTTAAAAATAAAATATAATTTAAAAATTTTAAAGAAATTGCCAGGTGGGATGTATTTATCCCAAGTAAAGCCCACTGTCCAAGGAAGTGACAATGCAACAGAGACACCCAGGGAGATGCATGAATGTCAGCCATTGGATGGCTTGAAATATCTCTTCGAAAAGCAAAAGCTAAGTACAACACCCTCCAAGCCTGAACCCTGTGGAATCACTTATTGGTCTTGCTTACTCCTTAAATACTCTATTCTTATAACTACTATACTATTTTTCCCTTTGTTGATACAATTTGTTTAGCTATAATATAACAATATTATAAACTCTTCTTTTGATTAATCTTCTTGCTCAAAATCTCCATATGGAAGAAACCAGTCCAAAACACACTTTATTCAATCTTATCCTAACTCAATTTATCTTTTCCAGGATTAATGCATTCCAAAACAAAGTTCTGCTCAACCATCAAAGCAGTACCCCTCCTCCTATTGCCAATAGCATAGCAAAAGAGTTGTACACCCTCTCATGCAGGGACTACAACCCCTAATCAGTGGGAAGCAGATACAGAAGAATGACTTTCACCCTTCAAATCCACCTTAAGATTAAAGATGTACAATGCTCTCAGGGGGGAATAGGAGGCAGGAGAGAATTGGGACCTAAGGAAGAGGAGCAGAATACCAAATAGCCCCACAAATACTAGCTGGCAAGAGACGCTGAGGCAACAGCCTGATGACTGGCACAAGCTGAGGCAACAGCCTGCTGGCATGCATCAGCCTGCTGACTCACACAGTTATGAGTGGGGCAATTTCAAACACACACCAAACACCCATAGGAGTGGCACCACGACCACTACCTACCTAGTGGCCAGCTCATGGACAGCAACCAGAGGACAATCATCACTGGACAGCAACTGTTAAGAGATACCACCCAATGAATTCCCCTTGCTTTGTCTAAAATATGCCAGTCAGCAAATACCCTAAACCCCTGGGTTGACCCATAAAAAAGGAACCTCAGAACAGAGGGCACACATCTCTATCTTGAGAAGACCTGCACTCATGTCTCAGAGCTTACTTTATTAAACTCTTTTCTAACTTATAATTGTGGTGTGTCTGTGACTTCTTTCTTACAGCATAACCAAGAACCTGGAAACCAACTCCAGCAACACTACTGGGGAAGATTGTTTTTCACCTGTGACCAGAATCTTTCTATTCAAGTCCCACCATTTTCAGGACATGACTGCATGGCTACCAAAATTAACTGGATAAGGTCTCCAAACAAAAGTCAGCTTCAGAAGTGATCCACATTTCAAATGATTCTTCATGTTTATGTCTTTTAATGACTTTATTCTATTTCCTGACTGTTTCTGTCCACCCCCCAAATGCTGGTTTATTACCTGGGATTTTGCAAAGAGTGATTCTACTTATTTATTCATTATGCAAAGTGAAAAATAATAAAATATTTGTCCTCTTGAATCTGGCTTACTTAATTCAACATAATGTCCTCAAATATTATGCCTGTTTTCATATGGCTCATGAATTAATTTCTTCTTACACCTGAGGAGTATTCCATCTTATGAATACAATGCATTTTGTTTATCCATTCATTGTTTGATGAACACCTATCATTTGGCATTTGTGAATAATTAAAGTGATAATGGTTTCATAAAATTAATTAGGTAATTTTCCTTCCTCTTCAATTTTTTGGATGAGTTTTAGCAGGATTGGTGTTAATTCTTCTCAAAATAACTGGTAGAATTCACCAGCAAATCCATGTGGTCCTAGAATTTTCTTTGTTGGGAGATTTTAGATTACTGATTCAATCTCTTATGATTGGCTTATTGAGGTCTTGTATTTCTTCTTGAGTCAAGGTAAGTTGTTCAGGTGATTCTAGGAATTTGTCCATTTCAAATAGTTTGTCTAAATTGTTGGAATACCATTTTTCATAATATTGTCTTATGATCCTTTCTGTTTCTGTAGAATCATAGTAATTACCCCCTTTTCATCCCTGATTTTATTTATTAAAATCTTCTGTCTTTTATCCTTGCCAGTTTTGTTCAGGGATTGTTGATTTTATTGATCTCAGAAAAACATTGTTTGGTTTTTTTGAATCTGTATATTTTGTTGTTCTCAATTTCATTTATTTTTTTCTCTAATCTTTGTTATTTCTTTCCTTCTGCTTGCTCTATCATTAGTTTTCTGTTCTTTTCCTATCTCTTTCATGTGTCCATTTGGGGCTTTGAATTTTAGGTCTTTATTCCTTTTTTAATATAGGTTTTTAGGGCTCTAAATTTCCCTCTCTACTCTGTCTTCACTGCATCCCATGAGGTTTGATAAATTGTGATCTCATTTTTATCTTGAGATATTTAGTAATTCTTCTTGCAATTTCTTGTTTGACCCACTGATTCTTTGAGTGTGTTGTTTAGCCTCCATATATTTGCAAATTTTCCCAGCTTTATTCCATTTTGATCAGAGAAGGTGCTTTGTGTAATTTCAATCTTTTTAAATTTACTGAGACCTGTTTTGTGACCCAACATGTCAGAAACACATCTTAGAACATGTGTTCTAACCTGAAGAAAGATCCATGAGCACTACAGAAAAATGTATATTCTGATGATTTGGGGAGTATTTTCTGTATATGTCTGTTATAACTACCTTATTTATCATATTGTTCACACTGTGTTTCCATTTGGATCTTCTGTTTAGTTCTTCTGAATATTGATGTGAGTGGCATATTGAAGTCTCCAACTATTATGGTAGAGGTGTATATTTCTCCCTTCAGTTTTGCCAGAGTTTTCCTCATGCATTTTGGGACACCCTGCTTAGATACACTGATATTTATGAATGTTATGTCTTCTGGTGGATTGCCCCTTTTATTAATATATAATGGCCTTCTGTATTTCTTGTAACATTTTTGCATTTAAATTCTCTTTTGTACAATATTAGGGTAATGACCTAATATTGGACAATAATATTTTTGGTTACTTATTGTGTGAAATATCTTTTCCCAGCCTTTTACTTTCTGACTGTTTTTATTCTTGGGACTAAGGTAAGTCTCTTGTAGATAGTATGTGGATAGCTCACATAGTTTATCCATTCAAGTTTTTATACAATTGAAAAATAAGGAAGTGAAATTAAGAAAATAATTCCACTTACTTTAACATAAAAAAGAATAAACTACTTAGGAATATATTAATCAAAAATTATACTCTGAAAAGTACAAAACACTATGGAAAGACATTAAGGAAGGTCTAAATAAATACAAAGTATCCCATGTTCATTGATTGGAACACTTAAATATTGTTAAGATGGCAATGATCCCCAAATTGCCCTACAATTTCAAGACAATCCCTAACAGAATTCTAGATTATTCTTTTAGGAATTGGTAAGCTGATTCTAAAGACCCTATGGAATTGCAAGGGACCCATAATACCCAAAAGACTCTTGAAAAAAAAATAGTGTAAGGGGACTCACACTTCCCAATTTCATAACTGACTAAAAAGCAATAGTAATGAAGACATTGTATTACTGAAATAAAGATAGACATATAGAGCTATTGAGTAGATTTGAAAGTCCAGATATATGCTTATTTCACAACTACACATGAAAATATTCTTGACATCATTAATCATCAGAGAAATGCAAATCAAAACAAGATACCAGTTCATATCCACTAGGATGGTTAGAATAAAAAAGTCAAAGAGTAAGTGCTGGTGAGGATGTAGAGAAATCAGAAACTTCATACACTGCTGATAGAAATGTAAAATTGGAAAACAGTCTGGCAGTTCTTCAGCTAACTGAAACACAGAGTTACCATATGGCCCAGCAGTTCCACTCTTTGGCATAAAACAAAGATAATTGAAAACATATGTCCACATATGT
>JAQZBX010073868.1:0-13459 GCA_029593785.1 Cabassous unicinctus | reverse complement strand
TCTCCGCGTGGGAGTCATTTAATTTTATTCCATTACTATTAGAAAGAAAATCCAAAAACTTCTGTGAAAAAGGCATTCTACACACGCTCACATCATTGAAGTCTCTTATTTTTAAAAAGCTTACTATTTGAAAGGGTGAAGAATCTTCATTTGCAATTAGTGTTCACAGAGAATGTGGAAACATTCTTTCTAAGTAAAGATTTATTTGTAGACAATAATGGATATTTAACCATCCTTTTTTTTTTTTGAGATACTTGTTGCAGTTTAATGAAAAACATGGCTGGTCTCTGTCCTCAGATCTTGGGGAAGCAACCTCTGAATCTGTGACAGGAGTGTCTTTTGTTCTGGTTGGGTCCAGGGCCACACTTGGTAGTTCATATGCTAATGAGATGTTGGGGAGGGGCCAGCTACACCTGCAGGCTTAGCATGGGGGCTGACCTGGCCAGAAAAACCAACCAGGTGATTAGGGTCTTGGGACTTTGAGCTAGGGCCTATGGGCCCCAACCTCTGGGAGGGGTGGGGGTCTGCAGACTGAGTTCAACCATGGGCACATCTATTCCATCAATCACACCTATATAATTAGACACCATGGAAACCTGGGACCCTCAAAGCCAGGAAGAACTTCCATAACTTATAAGATACATCACTGTGCTGGGAAGGTAACGCTTTGTGATTCCAAGTAGACCCTTCCAGACCTCATGGCTCTTCTTTTGGGACACTGTCAGTTGGGTAGGAAGACTGGAGGCCAGCAAGTTTCTATAAAACAGAGCTCTCTAATTTTGCTCTGCTTCCTGTGCAGATAGAAAGTGGTGAAAATTGTACTGTGCTTTAAGGACAAGGGAAATGGCTGACAGCATATATGCCACATTTTATTTATCCATTCATCTATTGATGGACATTTGGGTTGCTTCCACCTTTCAGCTAATTTGAATAATGCTGCTGTGAACACTGGTTTTAAAATCTGATTTTTACTGAGTACTTTAAAAAGGTTTTCCTTTATTTTAAATACACAAAATTTGCCAATGAGAGAATGTCCTCCTAATCTGAGTTATATCTAGCTTTCACCTCCAAACTGCCACATTCTTGTGTTTGTAAATATATGTTTCTTAAGAGAATCTGTAAACTAACAAAAGATTTATGCACTCGGTCAGAATACTCATACCACTTTCCTCCAGTATCACCACACACCATGGTGGAATATTTCTTACAGATCATGATAAAATATCATGGCATTGTTTCCCCCCAGCCACAGACCATACTATATGTTGAAAACTCAATTTCCATGCCCTGTTTTGAACCTGTCTGGAGAGTTGTGTGTGTGTGGTGTGTCTGTTTTAAAGACTCTTGTGTTTTAATATTTTCCACATTGTTGTGAGTTGACTAGTGGATTTTTTTCCTATTTCTTCTAATTTTGAGAATTAGAACTTACTATCTTTTCTCCAGGATTCCATTCTTCTCCCCTTTCTTTTCTATTTCTGGCAGTACCTTCTCTCCAGCTGCTGTCTTCTCCAAAGGGTCCATCCTCCATGCCTCCAAACACCAAATAATTAGTCTTCAGCATTTAATGGGCAAGACCCAGACAAGGTCCCTGTGGTGGCAAAGGGGAAAGAAGACATGCCAGGCCAGTGCTAGGAACTGCTCATGGTCATTTTTCCTGCATCACCAATGTCAGGATGACTGTGAATGTAGCATTCCTGGCTCCACCAGTGGGAGCCCTGTGGTAATCCAAGGTCAAAACTTCAGTTTCGTGTTATTTTAAAAGGTTTATCCATTGCACTAAGCTGGGATGTATCTGGTGTCTGGTGCCTTTTGATAATGTCATCTCTTCATTCAGATGAAAATACTTTCTCATCATATTCTCTTTTCTTCCTCTGCACTTGAATTCCATTGCTCTGAGATCACTGATTGGAAATATAATGGTTTTCCTAGTGATCTTGTTATGTGAGGTAATTTATGCCAATGAGATGTGTGCAATTCCCATAGAGGAATTTTTTACTCAGAAAGAATGAATGCCTTAATCGAAATTGCATGATAAAAAGAAATTTATTTGAATACTAGGGATTATTATGTAAGAGTGTACTACCTGGAAAATAAGACTTAGAATTTTGTTTTAATTTATTTCCATTATACCAGACTAATTATTTTCCTTTTTAAGTGTTTGTGCCATACTATCCCTTTCTTATCATTGAATATTTTAAATCTAATCTAACCTTACACTCCCTTTTAAAATTAACATTTTCTTTCAATCTAATATCTATTTCAGATTATAATTTTACAATAAAGACCTTTTCAACAGCTTTAAAAGAGTCTTTCATTGTTCACTTTTCCACATGATGGGCTATGTGATCACATATCAATAGAATTGATAGATAAACAAAAAATTTGTTCAAGGACATCCAGAAAAACATTTATGCTTGGCTGTGTCATAAAAGGGATTAAGAAGTGAATAATTTCTTATTTGTTCTCCTGGTTTTTATTTTGTTATAATTATTGTAGAAATATGGAAAAGGTATAATAATGTTTGAAGAGCTGAATGCAAATCTCTGTGAATATACCAAACACCAGGGAATGTACAGATTGGATAAGTAGGATATATGTTTAATATGTATCAATAAAACAGATTTGTTTTAAAAATAATGGGGATGTCAGGACATGTACAGCCAAGGTGAGCCAAGGATCATAGTTATTGTGTTTGAACGATGCTCTGGCCAAGTTTTAAAAAATGAGTCACAATTTCCTGCTGGAGATGTGTGTATGGGACACCTGTACGTTGTTATATCCCTTTATTTTGAAATATCATGAGTTTTGCTCTACACTTCAAGTTTATATATATACAAGTATGAATGATATCCATCACTACAAGACATGTTAAGAGAAAAGGGGCTTCGAGTCAAACACGAAGATTTGAAATTACCTATTTCTCTAAAGTGGTCTTCATTTTTTTTCTTCATTGGTGGAGGCTATAATCACATGTGCATAGAATGGAGGGTGTTACACTCTGCTTGATGGATTAGGTCCGTCAATTTTATGAACCATTTTACTTCCCCATGATATTTTGTGAATATTTGAGTCCATCTTTGTCAACTTATGGACCCTACCAGTGCATTTTCTCTCCTGGGTGTAGGCAGGGCCTTTCACAAGCCTTAGGGCAAATTTTTAGTTTGGGAGCTGTTTGTATTCTGAGTTCCTGGGATTTGTCTGTGTATCTGTGGATTCTGCATTCTTTGTAAGAATGAGTTTCATTTTATTTCCAATACTTTCTAAAAAATTACAATATGGCATAAGAACAGTTATTTTATATGGATACCTGCATCACAGTCATACTGCACTCAAGAACAACCCAAAGATATCCAGAAAGTCAGGAATGTTTTCCTCTAAACAAAACCTGGAGCCTTCTAACCATTCAGTAAACACTCATGAAGTCATGTAAAAAGATCTCCTTTGAATTATCCATTTAAAATTGTGATTATTCAAAATTGGTGGAATCACTGAAAAGCATTTGTTGTCCTTCCATTATTATTCTCCAAGTTAGAGAAGATTAATATTATTTCATTAACTATTAGGAAGAAAATCTAGTCCAAGAATTTATGTAAAAAATGCCTTCCACAGGAACTTATATCATTCAAGCCTTTATTTTTAAAGATTTTACCATTAAAAGAGCTAAACTTTCATTTTCAATTAGCATCGACAGGGTATGTAGAAAAATTCTTTCTCTCTAAGTAAAGATTTAATTGAAGACAATAATAGATATTTAGCCATTCATTTAAAATCTTTTTTTTACTGAATATTTTAAAAAGTTTTACTTCATTTTAAATACACCAAATTTCCATATGAGAGACTATCGTCCTATGCTGAGTTATATCTAGTTTTCACCTCCAACCCACCACATTCTTGTGATTGTAAATATATGTTTCTTAACAGAATCTGTAAACTAAGAAAACATTTATGCACTCGACCAGAAACTCATACCACTTTCCTCCAGAAAAACATCACACCTTGGTGGAATATTTCTTACAAATCATAATAAAATATCATGACATTGTTCTCCCCAGCCACAGACCATATTATATGTTTAAAATTCATTTTCCATGCCCTGCCATCAACATGTTCTGAGAGCTGTGTGTATGTGGGGTGCTTATTTTAATGACCCTTGTGTTTAAACTTTTTCCACATAGTCATGTGTTGACTGGTGGATTTTTTCCCTTTTACTTCTGATTTTGAACCAACACCCCATGGCACTGCAAAAGAGAATTAGAGCTTAGCTTCTTTTCTACAGGATTCCATTCTTGTCCACTTTCTTTCTATTTTTAGCAGTGCCTTCTCTTGAACTGCTGTCTTTTTCAAAGAGCCCATCCTCCATGTCCCAGACTCCAAACAATTATTCTGCAGCATTGATTGGGCAACACCCATCTAAGATCCCTGTGTTAGAAGAGGGGAAAGAAGACATTCCAGGCCAGCGCTTGAAACCACCTCTTGGCTGCTTTTTCTGGGTCAACAATGGCAGAATGACCGTGATTCTAGCATTCCAAGCTACAGCATTGGGAGCCCTTTTGGAATCCAGGGCCAAAAGTTCAATTTCATGTTACTTGAAAAGGTTATCCAACACACTATGCTTGGATGTATCTGGTATTTTGTGCCTTTTAATAATGTCGTCTCTTCTTTGAGATAACAATACTTTCTCATCCTATTCTCATTTCTTCTTTTGCCCTTGGATTCCATTGCTCAGAGGATCACTTATTGGAAATACTATTGTTTTCCTAGTGATCTTGTTATGTGTGGGAATTTATGCCAATGAGATAAGACCTTAATGGAAATTGCATGACAAAATGAAATTTATTTCACTTCTAGGGATTATTATGTCTGAGTGTTCTCCCTGGGATACAATACCTAGAATTTTGTTTTAATTTATTTCCATTATCTCAGATTCATTATTTTCCTAAGTGTTTGTGCCTTACTATCTCTTTTTTATCATTGATTATATTAAATCTAAACAAATTTCACTCCCTTTTCAAATTGACATTTTCTGTCAATCTTATATCCATTTCAGTTTATAATTTTATATTAAAGACCTTTGCAACAGGTTTAAAAAAGCCATTCATTGCCTACTTTGTCCACATGATGTGGTATGTGATCATATATCAATAGAACTAATAGATAAATCAAAATTTTTTCCAAGCACAGCCAGAAATACACCTATGCATGGCAGTGTCAACCAAAGGAATGAGAGGTGAATAATTTCTTCTTTCTTCAATTAGATTTACTTTTTAAAATAATTATTATAGAGATATTGAAAGTGTTTAATAATGATTAAAGAGAGGAATGCACACCTCTGTGAATATACCAATCACCAGTGAACATAGATATTGGATAAATAGGATATTTGTTTAATATTTATCAATAAAACTGATTTGTTTTAAAAAATATTGGGAATGTCAGAAAATGTACAACCATGCTGAGGCATGATTTGTAGTTATCAGCCATGTATGAAAGTTGGCCTGGCCAAGTTTAAAAAATGAATCACATTTCAATTTCCTGCTGGAAATGTGTGAATGGGACCCTGTAAGGTGATACGCCGCTTTATTTTGTAAGGTCATGATATTTGCTCTACACTTCAAGTTTATGTATGTTTATGAATGAATGATATCCATCACTTAAAAATAGATTAAGAGAAAGAAGGTGGAGAGAGTCAAACACGAAGGTTTGGAATTACCTATTTCTCTAAGGAGGTGTTTGTTTTGTTTTTCTTCATTGTTGTAGGCTATAATCATGTGTGAATTGAATGGAGGGTGGTACCATCTGCTTGATGACTTAGGTCCTTGAGTTTTATTAACCATTCCTCTCCCCCATGATATCTTGTGAACAGTTGAGTGTCTCTTTGTCAACTTATGGACCCTTTCAGTGTTTTTAATTTCCTGGGTGTATGCAGGGGCTTTCACAAGTCATTGGAGAAATTTTGAGGTTGGGAGCTGTTTGTATTCTTAGTCTCTGCATTTGCTTTGTGAATCTTTGGAATCTGCTTTCTTAGTAAGAATGAGTTTGATTTTATTTCCAATAATTCCTGAAAAATTACAATATGGCATAAGAGCAGCAATTTATATATGGATACCTGCATCACACTCTGCCCTCGAAAACAACCCAACGATGCCCAGAAAATCAGGAATGGTATTCTTGAAACAACACCTGGAGCCTTCTAACAATTCAGTAAACAATGTTGAAGTCATGTAAAAAGATTTCCTCTGAATTATCGATTTAAAATTGTGATTATTCAAAAATGGAGGAATCACTGAGAAGCATTTCTTTTCCTCCCCGTTTTAATCTCCAAGTTAGAGTAGCTTAATATTATTTCATTAACTATTAGGAAGAAAATCTGTTCCAAAAATTTATGTGAAAAAGACATTCCACACAAACTCACATCATTGAAGCCTCTTTTTTTTTTCTTTCAAAGTTACTATTTAAAAAGGCTAAGAACTTTCATTTGCAATTAGCATTCAAATGGTATGTGGAAAATTTCTTTCTAATTACAGCTTTATTTGTAGATGATAATAGACATTTAACCATTCTTTTAAAATGTTTTTTTACTGAGTACATTAAAAAAAGTTTCTCTTTATTTCAAATACGCCAAATTTGGGTATGAGAGAATATTGTCTTAATCTGAGTTATATCTAGTTTTCACCTCCAAACCACCACATCCTTGTGTTTGTAAATATATGTTTCTTAACAGAATCTGTAAACTAAGAAAATATTTATGCCCTCAGTCAGAATACTCATATCACTTTCCTCCAACATCACACCACACTGTGGCAGAATATTTCATACAGATCATGATAAAATATTATGACATTGTTCCCCTAGCCACAGACCATACTATATGTTTAAAATTCATTTTCCATGCCCTGCCTTCAACATGTCTTTTGAGTTGGTGTGCCTGTTTTAAAGACTCTTGTGCTTTAATTTTTTCTACATTGTCGTGAGTTGCCTAGTGGATTTTTTTTCCTTTTGCTTCGAATTTTAAGCCAGCAATACATGGCACTGCAATAGAGAATTAGACCTTAGTATCTTTTCTCCAGGTTTCCATTCTTCTCCTTCTTTTCTCTTTTCAGCAGTACCTACTCTGGAGCTGCTATCTATTCCAAACAGCCCTTTCTTCATGCCCCCAAGCTCCAAATAATTTGTCTGCAGTATTAAGGGCAACACCTATCAAAGATCCCTGCAGTGGAGGCAGAGAAAGAAGACGTGCCAGGCCAGTGCTAGGAAGACCATCTTGGCCATTTTCTGGGTCACCAATGGCAGGATGACCATGGTTTTAGTGTTCCAGGCTCCACCAGCAGGAGCCCTTTTCCAATCCAGGGCCAAAATTTCAATTTCATGTTACTTGAAAAGGCTTTCCAGTGCATTAAGGTGGGATGCATCTGGTGTCTGGTGACTTTTAATAATGTTGGCTCTTCATTGAGATGACAATACTTTCTCATTCTATTCTCATTTCTTCCTCTGCCCTTGGATTCCATTGCTCTGGGATTGCTCATCGGAAATACTATGGTTTTCCTAGTGATTTTGTTATGTGTGGGAATTTATGCCAGTGAGATGTGGGCAATTCCCAAAGAGGAATTTTTTACACAGAAAGAATGAATGCCTTAATGGAAATTGCATGATAAAAAGAAATTTATTTGATTCTTAGGAATTATTATGTCAGAGTGTACTACCTGGTAAATAAGACTTAGAATTTTGTTTTAATTTATTTCCATTATACCAGACTATTTTCCTTTATAAGTGTTTGTGCCATACTATCCCTTTCTTATCATTAAATATATTAAATCTAACCTAAACTTACACTCCATTTTTAAGTTAACATTTTCTTTCAATCTAATATACATTTCAGATTATAATTTTGCAATAATGACCTTTTCAACTGCTTTAAAAGAGTCATTGATTGTTCACTTTTCCACATGATAGGCTATGTGATCATATATCAATAGAACTGATAGATAAATCAAAAATTTGTTCAAGGACAACCAGAAAAACACCTATGCTTTGCTGTGTCAAAAAAGGGATTGAGAAGTGAATAACTTCCTGTTTGTTGATCTGGTTTTTCTTTTGTTATTGTAATTATAATAGGAATATTGAAAAGATATAATAATGATTGAAGAGATGCAGCAACACCTCTGTGAATATACCAAACACCAGGGAATGTACACATTGGATAAATAAGATATTGGTTTAATATATATCAATAAAACAGATATGTTTTAAAAATAGTGGAGATGTCAGGACATGTACACCCAAGTTGAGCCAGGAATCATAGTTATTATTGGTGTTTGAACAATGCTCTGGCCAAGTTTTAAAAAATGAATGACATTTCAATTTCCTGCTGGAGATTTTAGAATGGGACCCCTATAAGGTGTTATGCCCCTTTAATTTGTAACATCGTGAGTTTTGCTCTACACTTCAAGTTAATTTGTGTTCATGAATGAATGATATCCTGTTGGCATTCAGGAACTGGGTCAGTGAAAATGGTGCCATGGATGAGAAATAAAGAGACAAAGAGAAGAAGAAACTGGGATCAGGGGTCTCTCTGTCTGATATGGAGAGAAGAGCCCAGCCACCTCACAAAGTGTGGCTTTTATTTCAGCTTTAGAACAAAGTAAATACATGTGAGCATGTGCAAGGGTAATAGATACTTGATAGTTACATCTTACTGAAATCAAAAAGTCTTAAAGGTTAATGACTCAGTTCCTCTTTTCATTCCTGCAATTCAGACATTGTAAATCTTATTTATCATACAAAGTACTCAATAGAAGCTCAGGATGTTTCCCCACCCAGATACTATAAGATCCTATCTCATTATCTTGAGACTAGGCTCTTATCTCCTACATTCCAGGGTGTCTCCTACATTCCAAAGTGATCTGCTCACTGTCAGTATTCATGGCCTTTGAATGAAACTCCATCAATATCCATCACTAAAAAATAGATTAAGAGAAAGAGGGTGGAGAGAGTCAAACACGAATATTTGGAATTACCTATTTCTCTGAAGAAATATTTGTTTGTTTTCCTTCAGTGTGGGAGGCTACAATTAGGTGTGCATAGAATGGTGGGTGGTATACTCTGCTTGATGTCTTAGGCCCTTGACTTTTATGAACCATTCCTGTGCCCCATGATATCTTGTGAATAGTTGAGCGCCTCTTTGTCAACTTATGGACCCTACCAGTGCCTTTTCTCTCCTCGGTGTGGGCAGGGCCTTTCACAAGGCATTAGAGAAATTTTGAGTTTGGGAGATGCAGTATTCTGAGTTCCTGGATTTTTGTTTGTTTATCTATGGATTCTGCTTTTTTTGTGAGAATGATTTGGATTTTATTTCCAATACTTCCTTAAAAATTACAATATGGCATAAGACCAGTGATTTATATATGGATACTTGCATGACATGCTTTCTGCACTTGAGAACAACCCAAAGATGTCCAGAAAATCAAGAATGGTTTTCTTGAAACAAAACCTGGAGCTTTCTAACCATTCAGTAAAGAATGGTGAAGTCATGTAAAAAGATCTCCTTTGAATTATTGATTTAAAATTGTGATTATCCAAAATTCGATGAATCACTGAGAAGAATTCCTTTTCCTCCAATTATTATTTTTCAAATTAGAGTAGTTTAATATTATTTCATTAACTCTTAGGAAGAAACTCTGTTTCAAAAATTTCTGTGAAAAAGGCACTCCACACAAACTCATATCATTGAAGCCTTTTATTTTTAAAGAGCTTACTATTTAACAGGGCTAAAAATTTCATTTGCAATTAGCATTGACAGGGTGTATGGAAAAATTCTTTCTAAAGAAAGATTTATTAGTAGATGATAATAGATATTTAACATTTCTTTTAAAATCTGTTTTTTACCAAGTACTTTTAAAAAGTTTTTCTTTATTTTAAACAAACAAAATTTGCATATGAGAGAATATCATCCTGCTTTGGTTTCTATCTAGTTTTCACCTCCAAACCACCACATTCTTGTGTCTGTAAATATATATTTCTTAACAGATTCAGTAAACTAACAAAAGATTTATACACTTGGTCAGAATACTCATACCATTTTGTCCAGGATCACTCTTCACCATGGTGGAATATTACTTACAGATCATGATAAAATATCATGACATTTTTGCCCACAGCCACAGACCATTCTATATGTTCAAAACTTATTTTACATGCCCTGCCTTCCACATGTCTGGAGAGTTGTGTGTATGTGGTATTTCTTTTTTAAAGTCTCTTATATTTTAATTTTTTCCACATACTGGTGAGCTGATAAATGGATTTTTTCCCTTTTACTTTAATTTTGAGAATTAGAGCTAAGTTTCTTTTCTCCAGGATTCCATAATTCTCCTCTTTCTTTTCTAATTTTAGCAGTGCCTTCTCTCAAGCTGCTGTCATTTCTAAAGAGACCATACTCCATGCCCCTGAGCTTCAAATATTTAGTCTGCCCCATTGTTTGGGCAACACCCAGCTAAGAAACCTGTTGTGGAGGAGCAATAAAAAGACCTGTGAGGCAAGCTGCTAAGAACCGTTTCTGGGCCATTTTTCCTGTGTCACCAATGGCAGAATTACCATGATTCTAGCATTCCAGGCTACACCTGTGGGAGCCCTTTTGGAATCCATGGCCAAAAGTTCAATTTCATGTTACTTGAAAAGGTTATCCATTGCACTATGCTTGGATGTATCTCGTGTCTGGTGCCGTTTGATAATGTCGTTTCTTCATTGAGATAGCAATACTTTCTCATCCTATTCTCATTTCTTCTTTTGCCCTTGGATTCCATTGCACAGAGGCTTGCTGGTTGGAAATAGTATTGTTTTCCTAGTGATCTTGCTATGTGTGGGCATTTTTGCCAATGAGATATGTGCAATTCCCAAAGAGGGATTTTCAAGCAGAATGAATGAAGTCCTTAATGGAAATTGTATGATAAAAAGGAATTTATTTCATTTCTATGGATTATTATGTCTCAGTGTACTACCTGGAATATAATAAATAGAATTTTGTTTTACTTTATTTCCATTATCTCAGATTATTTTCCTTTCTAAGTGTTTGTGCCTTACTATCTATTTCTTATTGTTGATTATATTAACTCTAAACAAATTTCACTCCCTTCTAAAATTTACTTTTTCTGTCTCTCTTATATCCATTTCAGTGTATAATTTTATATTAAAGACCTTTGCAGCAGGTTTAAAGCCATTCATTGCCCACATTGTTCACATGGTGTGGTATGTGATCATCTATCAATAGAACAGATAGATAAACCATAAATTTTTTTCAAGGACAGCCAGAAAAACACCTATGCATGGCAGTGTCAACAAAGGTATTGTTAGGTGAATAATATATTTTTTGTTCATCTGGATTTTCTTTTTTATTAAAATTATTATAGAGATATTGAAAGGGTTTAATAATGATTGAAGAGAGGAATGCACACCTCTGTGAATATTCCAATAACCAGGGAATGTACACCTTGGATAATTAGGATATTGGTTTAATATTTATCAGTAAAACCACTTTGTTTTTAAAAAAAATTTTGGGGATGTCAGAAAATGTACACCCAATGTGAGGCATGATTCATAATTATTAATCATGTTTCAAAGATGGTCTGGCCAAGTTTAAAAAATGATTCAGAATTCAAGTTCCTCCTGGAGATGTTTGTATGCATCCTCTGTAATGTGTTATGCCCCCCTTTTTTGGTAAGGTTGTGTGCTTTGCTCTTTACTGTAAGTTTATGCATATTCATGTATGAATGATATCCATCACTAAAAATTAGATTAAGTGTAAGAGGGTGGTGAGGGTTAAACATGAAATTTTGGAATTGCCTGTTTCTCTAAAGTGGTCTTCATTTTGTTTTTCTTCATTGTTCAGGCTATAATCATGTGTGCACAGAATGAAGAGCAGTACATTCTGCTTGATGGATTAGGTCCTTAACTTTTATGAACCATTCTTATCCCCCATGATATCTTGTGAATAGATTACTCCCTCTTTTTTAACTAAAGAACCTTACCAGTGCCTTTTCTCTCCAGTGTGGGCACAAACTTTCAAAAGCTATAGGAGATATTTTGAGTTTGGGAGCTGTTCGTACTCTGAGTTTCTGCCTTTTGTTTGTGTATCTGTGGATTCTGCTTTCTTTGTAAGAAAGAGTTTGATTTTATTTCCTATTCTATCTAAAATATTACAATATGGCATAAGAGCACTTACATGCATATGGATACATACATCACAACCCCTCTGCACTCAAGAATGACCCAAAGATATCCAGAAAATCAGAAAAGCTTTTCTTGCAACAAAACCTGGAGCCATCTAACAATTCTGGAATCAATGATGAAGTCATGTAAAAAGATCTCCTTTGAATTATAGATTTAAAATTGTGATTATTAAAAAATGGAGGAATCACTGAGAAGCATTTGTTGTCCTCCCATTATTTCTATCGAAGTTAGAGTAGTTTAATATTATTTCATTAAGTATTAGGAAGAAAATCTGATCCAAAAATTTATGTGAAAAAGGCATCCCTCACAAACTCATGTCATTGAAGTCTCTTAATTTTAAAGAGCTTATGATTTAAATGGGCTAAAAACTTTCATTTCCAATTAGCATTGATAGAATATGTGGAAAAATTCTTTCTCTCTAAGTAAAAATATATTGGGAGATGATAATTGATATTTAACCATTCTTTTAAAATTATATTTCACTGAGGACTGTAAGAACTTTTTCTTTCTTTAAATACACCCAATTTGTGTATGAGAATGTATCATCCTAATCTGAGTTATATCTAGTATTCACCTCCAAACTGCCACATTGTTGTTTCTGTAAATACATATTTTTTAACAGAATCTGTAAACTAACAAAACATTTATACACTCGGTCAGCATACTCATACCACTTTCCTCTAGCATCACACCACACCGTGGTGGAATATTTCTTACAGATCATAATAAAATTTCATGACATTGTTCCCCCCAGCCACAGACAATACTATATGTTCAAAACTCATTTTCCATGCCCTGCCTTGAACATGTCGGGAGAGTTGTATGTATGTGGTGTGTCTCTTTAAAAGACTCTTGGGTTTTAATTTTTTCCACATGGTTATGAGTTGACTAGTGGATTTTTTTCCCTTTTATTTCTCATTTTGAGCATTAGAGCTTAGTTTCTTTTTTCCAGGATCCCATTCTTTTCCTCTTTCTTTTCTATTTTTAGCACTGCCTTCACTTATGCTGCTGTCTTTTCCAGAGAGCCCATCCTCCATGCTGCCGAGCTCCAAATAATTAGTGTGGAGCATTGTATTGGTAACACCCATCTAAGACCACTGTTTTGGAGGAGGGGAAAGAAGACATTCCAGGCCAGTGCTAGGAACCCTCTCTTGGCCATTTTTCTTGGTTCACCAATAGTGGGATGACCATGATTCTAGCGTCCAAGTCTCCACAAGTGGGAGCCCTTTTGGATTCCAGG
>JAQZBX010073866.1:0-14849 GCA_029593785.1 Cabassous unicinctus | reverse complement strand
CTTGGCTATGTCGCATAAAAGAATTTAAGAACACACCAGTTTAGTTAGGCCAGTAAAAAAAATTTATTGAGAAATGGGGGAAGAGAGCAGAGCTTGCTGAGAAATAGGAGAGAAGGACAGAAATACACATTGAGATTTGATGCGGGATCCTCTAGGCAGAGAGAGCAAGATTTGGCTTGTGTGGTTACCTTTTAAGCTATTAATTATTCCTCCTCTTGCTAATGTTTGGGGGAAGGACCCCAGCTGTTTGCTGTTCTGATTGATTACCCCACCCATCAGTTCCCTAGGGGGCCCAATGATAAGACCCCTTGAGGATATCCAGGGCTTTTCCTTGACCCTGAATGAGATCCCGTTCCAAATAGGGTTCTTATGGGGTCCTTCCAGCAGCCTCTGAGGTCACTGAAGTCTCAGGGAAGTCTGGTTTTTCTCATGACTTGCTGCTTTTAGGAACATCAACCCTCATTTTCTTACCTCTAAAAAACATGATTATGAGACTAGCTAAATCCCAAGTGTATATTTAACTAAACTTTTTAATATTCTTACATTAAAAGTATGGGTTGCCTTTTTTAAAAAAATAAACTTTTTAGGTTATAATAGTTTTAGGTTTACCGAAAATTTGAGAAGTTCGTTTCCCCTGTTATTAACACCTTATGTTAGTATGGTATATTTGTTACAACGAGTGAACCTATAATGATACCCTATTGTTAACTAAAGTCCATATTTTAATCATATTTCCTTTGTTTTTATATAATGTCTTTTTTTTCTGTTCCAGAATCCTATCCAAGATACCGTATTACTTTTTTTTTCAATTTTATTTATACATATTAATAAAGCATACAATCCATCCAACGTGTACAATAAGTGGTATTTAGTATAATCACATAGTTGTGCATTCATCACTTCAATCATTACTAGAGCATTTTCATTGTTCCAATAATAATAAAAAACAAAAAACAAAAACTCATCACCTCTCAATCCCTCTATACTTCCCCTGCCAAAAATAACTGCTGTTCTGTCTTTCTAATATATTTGTATTTATATCTTGTATAGATAGAATCAAGCAATATGGAGTACCTTGTGTCTAGTGTCTTTTCCTTAGTAATTTCCTTTTTTTTTTTTGCCCTTTAAGATTATTAATATATAACTATATACTACTGTCCATATTTTGCTTTTGTTGTATTTTTGCCATATATTAACATCTTGTAACATTAACATACATTTGTTCAGTTTCAAAGGAAACAGTCTTATATATGCAATATTACACATTCATGTTTCACATGAGGTTTCACTATGCTATACAGTCCCATATTACATTTTTTAGCTTTCCTTCTATTAATATACATGACCTTAGACTTTCCCTTTCAAGCACTGTAATACATATATAATAGCACTGCTGGTTATAATCACCATGATGTACGCTCAACTTTTCTATTCATTTCCAAACATTAACAAACTTTTCACCAATTCTGCACAGATTAACCCTCAGCTTTCCATTCTATTTTCTGGTGACCTATATTCTAGTTACTAACTCTATAAGTTTACACAATATATTTAGTTCATAATAGTGCAATCATACGGTATTCTTTTGTGTCTGGCTTGCTTTACTCAATGTCCTCCAGTTTCTTCCATGTTGTCATATGCTTCGCGACTTCATTTCTTCTTACAGCTGCATAATATTCCATCGTATGTATGCACCACAATTTGTTTATCCATTCATTGGTTGATGGACACTTGGGTTATTTCCATCTTTTGGCAATTGTAAATAATGCTGCTATGAGCATTGTTATGTGGATATCTGTTCGTGTCACTGCTCTCAGTTCTGGGTATATGCCTAGTAGTGATATTGCTGGGTCAGGTGCCAAATCTATATTCAACCTCCTTAGGAACTGCCAAATAGTCCTCCACATTGGCTGTACCATTCTACATTTCCACCAAGAGTGAATAAGCATTTCTATCTCTCCATATCCTCTCCAACACTTGTAGCTTTCCAACTTTTATTTTTTAAACAAATCAATTGTTTTGAAAATAATAAAACACCCAATTCATCCAAAGTGTACAATCAGTGGTATTTGGTATAATCACATAGTTGTGCATTCATCACTTCAATCATTATTAGAGCATTTTCATTATTTCAATAATAATAAAAAACAAACAAAATTCCTTACCTCTGAATCTCTCTCTCTTTCCCCTGCTGTACATAGCTGCTATGTCTGGCTATTCTTGCACAATTGTTTATTTGTTTATTAAGCAGTTTTATTGAGATATATTCACATACCATATGATCTAGCCAAAGTGTATAATCAATGACTTTTAGTATAATTACAATGGTGTACATTCATCATCTCAAAAATTTTCGGGAAGTGGATGTGGCTCAAGTGATTGGGCTCCTGTCTACCATATAGGAGGTCCAGGGTTCGATTCCCGGGGCTTCCTGGTGAAAGGCAAGCTGGCCCGCACAGTGAGCTGGCCCGAGTGGAGAGCTGGCCCACACGAGGTGCTGGCCCGTACAAGGAGTGCTGGCCCGCACAGGAATGCTGGCTCAGCAAGATGACGCAACAGAAAGAAACAGAGGAGAGACAATAAGAGTTGCAGCAGACCAGGGAGCTGAGGTGGTGCAAGAGATTGAGTGCCTCTCTCCTACTCCAGAAGGTCCCAGGATCGGTTCCTGGTGCCACCTAAAGAGAAGACAAGCAGACACAGAAGAACACACAGAGAGCAGACAGTGAGTGCAAAACAATGGGGCGGCGGGGGCAGGAGGGGGAATAAATCTTTTTAAAAACCCTACATTTGTTCAGCTTCAAAGAAAAACAGTCTTATATATGCAATTTTACCCATATTCATATTTCACGTAATATATTTATATTTCACATAATATATCCAGTTCATAATAGTGCAATCATACAGTATTTGTCCTTTTGTGTCTGGCTTGCTTCACTCAATATAATGTCCTCCAGGTTCATCCATGTTTTCATATGTTTCATGACTTCATTTCTTCTTACCACGCATAATATTCCATTGTGTGTATACTCCACAATTTGTTTATCCATTCATCAGTTGATGAACACTTGGGTTGTTTCCAACTTTTGGCTATCATGAATAATGCTGCTATGAACATCAGTGTGCAGATATCTATTCATGTCACTGCTCTCAGTTCTTCTGGGTATATACCTAGCAATGGTATTGCCAGGTCCCATGGCAAGTCTATATTCATCTTCCTTAGGAACTGCCAAATAGTCCTTCACAGTAGCTGTACCATTCTACATTCCCACCAACAGGAAATAAGCATTCCTGTCTCTTCACATCCTCTCCAACATTTACAGTTTTCTGACTTTTTAATAGCAGCCAGTCTAATTGGTGTGAAATGATACCTCATTGTAGTTTTGATTTGCATTTCCCTAATCGCTAGTGATGTTGAGCATTTTTCATGTGTTTCTTCCCATTTGTGTATCTTCTTTGAACAGTTGTATTTTCAAGTCTTTTGCCCATTTTTTAACAGGCTCATTAGTCTTTTTATTGTTGAGTTGTAGCATCTCTTTATATATCATGGATATTAAACACTTATCGGATATGTGATCTCCAAATATTTCTCCCATTGAATCAGCTGCTTTTTCACCCTTTTAACAAAGTCCTTTGAGGTGCAAAAGTGTTTAATTTTGAGGAGGTACCATTTATCTATTTTGTCTTTTGTTGCTTTTGCTTTGGGTAGAAGAGCCAAGAAACCACCACCTACCACAAGATTTTTAAGATGTTTTCCCATATTTTCTTCTAGTAGTTTTATGGTCCTGGCTTTTATATTTTGGTCTTTGATCCATTTTGAGTTGATTCTTGTATAGGGGGTGAGATAGGGGTCCTCTTTCATTCCTTTAGTTATGGATATCCAGTTCTCCCAGCACCATTTGTTGAAGAGACTGTTTTGTCCCCATAACATGGACTTGATATGTTTGTCAAAATCCAGCTGAAGGGGTGGTTGTGGCTCAAATGGTTGGGCGTCCGTCTGCCATATGGAGGGACCTGGGTTCAATCCCTGGGACCTCCCGGTAAAATTAAAAAAATATAGAAGGCACACGGGTCACCAGGCCCTGTGCACAGGTGTGCCAGGCCCTGTTGAGCCACGCAACAAGATGATGATGTAACAGGAGAGAGACACAGGGGAGAGCCAAGACAAAACACACCGAAAACCAGGAACTGAGGTGGCGCAGGTGGCAGAACACCTCTTTCCCACATTGGAGGTACCCAGGATCAAATCCTGGTGAAGACAGGAGGAGAAGGATGAGAAAAGAGGGCAGGAAACAGACACAGAGAATTGCCCAGCGAATGGACACAAAACAGCAAATGGGGCAGGGGGGAGGTTTAAAATGGTTAAAGTAAAATAAATAAATAAATGAATCTTTAGGGAAAAAAAAGAAAAAAAAACAAGTTGAATGAAGCGGATGTGGCTCAACCAGTTGGGCACCCGTCTACCACATGGGACTTCCTGGTTTGGGTCCCAGTGCCTCCTAAAGAAGACCAGCAGCCTCCACACCCGCTGCAATGAGCAGATGCCACAAGCCAGCAGACACTGCAGCCTGTGGAGATCAGATATGGCTCAGGCCATCAGGCACTGCAGCCTGTGGAGATCAGATATGGCTCAGGCCATCAGGCATTCACCTGCAATGTGGGAGGTCCCGGGTTCGGTTCCCAGTGCCTCCTGGAGAAGACGAGCAAACTATGAGAAGACAGATGAGAGAACCATTGGGGGCGGGGGGAAATAAATTTAAAAAATAAAATACATTTTTAAAAATCCAGTTGACCATAAAGGTGAGGGTATATTTCTGGACTCTCAATTCTATTCCACTGATCAATGTATCTATCTTTAGCCAAATAACATGCTGTTTTGACCACTGTAGCTTTATAATGTATTTCAAGGTCAGGCACTGAAAGTCCTCCCACATAGCTCTTCTTTTTTAGGATACTTCTGACTACAGTGGTACCTCAGTACTCATCATTAATTGGTTCTGGGAGGTGCAACAAGTATCAAAAATGATGAGTACCAAACAAATGTTTCCCATAAGGATATAAATAAATTTAATGTGTTCCCAAACCAAAGACAATGCACATTTTAAAGGCAATATGTAAAAAGATAGGGTTGTATATCATTACTTTACATGAGAAGTAAACCTAAACATTAATAAATACTAGATTAAATAAACAAAAACTTCACTTTACCTGTACTGAGAAGGGTCCATGGCCTAATGGGATGGTGGGAGGAGAGTGGTGAGGAGGAGAGGTTACATGGAGTGTTGCTTGGAAGGAGAGTCCCCCTCCAATAGAACATCGGGCACTTGCACTTCAGGTGTTCTTTCTTTTTTTCTGCCTTTTTTCAACTCACACCACAGGCTCTGACATACTCTTTGTCACCTTCACTAAAAACTTATCCAATGAGGACTGCTTCTGGCTTCTCAAGTGTGAAATTGTTTGGTCATTCAATACACATTTCTGCTTTTCAGAGCTTTGTCCGGATGGTACTTTTCCACAAAGTTTTGAACTTCTGCCCATTTTGCACACATTTCTTTTATCAAGGAGCTGGGGACATCCTCCCTTATATGCTTCTCACCAGCAGAAATCTCTTCAGCAACCTCTTGTTGCAGCTCCTTCTGTAGTTCCTGCAGCTCCTTAGTGCTGAGCTCTTCACAATGTTCCTCCACTAACTCCTCAACATCAGCAGCATCGACCTCCAGATCCATGGATTGGCCCAAAGATACAATATCCTGCACAACTGTACCCTCTGTACCTGCAGGCTCAGGGTCAGCCTCAAACCCTTCCAAGTCTCTCTGAGTCACAGCTTCTGGCCACAAATTCTTCCGTGCCGAATTCATGCTGGTCCTCTTTTTAAAATTATCAAACCAGCTGTGGCTGGCCCTAAAAACTTCAGTACTCTTGTCACTCCGTTTTGGTTTGTTTTTCAAAAGATCAGCATGCAACACTTTCGGTTTTTCACATATCTTGGCTTCTAATACACCGATGTTCGTTGTTCGCTAACAGCTTTTCAACTTCGAGTGTTTGGTAACACTGCTTTGATACTGCTTTAACTCCTTTCGCAAGATCAGCCTTTTTTATTGCTTCTTTATTCTTGATGGTGGAGACCATTGTTCTAGGTATACCATATTCCCTAAGAAGATTAGCAATGCAAATATTTACCTATTATTTCTTTATTTTGCTCAACGGTGGTGTGAAGTAATTTTCTTTTCTGCTCAGCGCTATCACTGCACATTTTCTTAGGACCCGGGATGAGAAAAAAACCCTGCAAAAAAACACAAAATGACCACAGAAGCTAAGATAAGACTGCAATGGGATGTGCACAGGGCAAAAGCTACCACGTGACTAACACGTGACCCTTTGTTTTGGGTGGAAAGGGTAGCCAGTCACGAGGCAACTGACACCAACAAGTTCTACCTTGTGCATCGAATACCAAACAAACGACAAGTATCAGGACAAAATTTTCACATCAAAATGTGCTAAGTAGCAAATTTGATGAATTTCAAAGTAGTTGAGTACCAAGGCATGACTATTTTTGGGTGCCTTTTCCCTTCCAAATAAATTTGGTAATTGACTTTCCTATTTCTGTAACATAGGCTGTTGGAATTTTGCTTGGTATCAAATTGTATCTATAAATCAGTTTGGGTAGGATCGACATCTTCATGATATTTAGTCTTCCAATCCATGAACACGGAATGTCTTTCCATTTATTTAGGTCTTCTCTGATTTCTTTTAGCATTGTTTTGTAGTTTTGTGTATATAGGTCCTGTACATCTTTGGTTAAATTGATTCTTATGTATTTGAGTCTTTTTGTTGCCATTGTAAATGGAATTTTTTTCCTGATTTCCTCTTCAGATTGTTCAGTACTAGTGTACAGAAACATTATTGATTTTCGAATGTTGATATTGTATCCTGCCACTTTGCTGAACTTGCTTATTAGCTCAAGTAGCTTTGTTGTAGACATTCAGAATTTTCTAATATAGCATCATGTCATCTGCAAATAGTGAGAGTTTTACTTCCTCTTTTCCTATTTGGATGCCTTTTTTTTCTTGTCTCATTGCTCTAGCTATAACTTTTAGCAAAATATTGAATAACAGTGGTGGTGGTGGGCATCCTTGTCTCATTCCCAATCTTAGAAAGAAAGCGTTCATCCTTTCCCCATTAAGAATGATGTTGGCTGTGGGTTTTTCATATATGTCCACTATCGTATTGAGGAATTTTCCTTTCATCCCATATTTTGAAGCGTTTTATCAAGAAAGGATGATAGATTTTGTTGAATGCATTTTCTGCATTGATTGAGATGATCATGTGGGTTTTTTCCTTCAACTTGTTAATGTGGTGTATTACATTAATTGATTTTCTTATGTTGAACTACCCTTGCATACCAGGAATAAATCCCACTTGGTTGTGATGCTTAATTCTTTTGATATGCTGTTGGATTCTATTTGCAAGTATTTTGTTGAGAATCTTCACATCTATGTTCATTAGAGATACTGGTCTTAATTTTCTTTTCTTGTATTATCTTTATCTGGCATTGGTATTAATATGATGCTGGCATCATAAAATGTGTTGGGTAATTTTCCCTCCTTTTCAATTTTTTGGAAGAGTTTAAACAAGATAGGTGTTAATTCTTTTTGAAATACTTGGTAGAATTCACCTGTAAAACTATCTGGTCTTGGATTTTTCTTTGTTGGGAAATTTTTGATGAGTGTTTCAATCTTTTCCCCTTCCTTCCTTCCTTCCTTCCTTCCTCCCTCCCTCTCTTTCTTTTCTTTCTTTACCAGGGACCAGGGATTAAATCCAGGACCTCGTATATGGGAAGCCAGCACTCAACCACTGAGCCACATCAGCTTTCCCAAGTTGGTTTTTTTAATTTGTTTTGCATGTTGTTTGCTTCTTGTTTTTTCAGGAGGCACCAGGAACCAAACCTAGGATCTCCCACTTGAGCCACATACACTACCCATTTCAAACTCTTCAAACATAATTGGTTTGCTGAGTTTTTCTTGTAGGGTCAATGTAGGATGCTTGTGCATTTCAAGGAATTTGTCCATTTCATCTAGGTTGTCTAGTTTGTTGGCATACAGTTTCTCATAATAACCTCTTAAGATCCTTTTTATTTCTGTGTGGTCAGTCCTAACTTCCTCCCTTTCATTTCTGATCTTATTTGCATCTTTTCTCTTTTTTTCTTTGTTAGTCTACCTAAGCGTTTGTCAATTTTATTGATCATCTCAAAAACCCAGCTTTTGGTTTTGTTGATTTTCTCTGTTCTTTTTTTTTTTGTTCTCAATATCGTTTATTTCTGCTCTAATCTTTATTATTTCTTTCCTTCTGCTTGCATTGGGAGTTGTATGCTGTTCTTTTTCTAGTTTCTCCAGTTGATCACTTAGATCTTTGATTTTAGCTCTTTCTTCTTTTTTTAATATAGATGTTTAGGGCTATAAATTTGCCTCTCAAGATTGCTTTCACTGTATCCCATAAGTTTTGATATGTTGTATTCTCATTTTCATTCACCTCAATATATTTACTGATTTCACTTGCAATTTCTTCTTTGACTCACTAATTATTTAGGAGTGTGTTGTTTAGCCTCCACACATTTGTGAATTTATCTATTTCCTGTCTATTATGATTTCCAGTTTCATTCCATTATGAGAAGGTGCTTTGTATACTTCAATCTTTTTATATTTATTGAGAGCTGCATTGTGACCTAACATGTGGTCTCTTCTGGAGAAAGATCGATGGACAGTTGAGAAGAATGTATAATCTGCTAAGTTTGGGTGCAACATTCTGTACATGTCTGTTAGGGCTAGCCCATTTTTCATATTGCTCAAGTTCTCTATTTCCTTGTTGATCTTCTGTCCAGTTGTTCTATCTAATGACGTTAAGTGGTGTGTTGAAGTCTCCAACTATTATTGTAGAGTTGTCTATTTCTCCCTTCAGTTTTCCCAGAGTCTCCTCGTGTATTTTGGGGCACCCTGGTTAGATGCATAGATATTTATAGCTGTGACTTCTTCCTGGTGGATTGTCCCTTTTATTAATATATAATGGCCTTCTATATCTCTTATAACATTTTTTTGCATTTTAAGTCTGTTTTGTCTGATATTAGTATAGCTACCCCTGCTCTTTTTTGGTTACTGTTTGTGTGGAGTATCTTTTTCCAACCTTATGCTTTCAGCCAATTTGTATCCTTGGGTCTAACATGTGTCTCTTGTAGGCAGCATTTGGATGGCTCAAGTTTTTTTTATCTATTCTGTCAGCCTATGTCTTTTTTTTTTTTTTTTAACAAATAAACTTAACTTTATTTCAAATAAATAGCATAACCACACTGAAAGTAATGGGAAAAAAAGAACAATGCTCAGTTCCTTAGGAAACCATTATATTGACACTACACTGAGGCTAAGGGCAAAAGAAAATATACAAAAACTATATTCTAGGAAGTAAATTTATTTTTTACAGAAGCATGAATTAGCAATTCTGAAACTACAAGAATTAAGAAAAGCCTATATCTTTTGATTGGGGAGTTTAATCCATTCAAATTCAATGATATTACTGTAAATGTATTATTTACTTACAATTTTATTCTTCAGCTTTCACATGTCATATCTCATTTTTGTTTGTCTTTTTACTCTTTTCATTATCCTTTCTACTAGTCTTGACTTCTACACTCTCCTCACTACAGCAGGTACCCTTTCTCTCCTGGCAGCTACTGTCATCACCTCTTTTGTGTCTTTTTCTTTTGGGCTGTCAGGCTTCCTTTAATGCTTTCTGTAAAAGCAGATTCTTTTATATGAATTCTTAGCTTCTGTTTATTTGTTTATTTGTGAATATTTAAGGAAAATTTTCTCAGTTAAGGAATTCTTGGCTGGCAATTTCTCTCTTTCAGTATCCTAATTATATCATTACCACTGTCTTCTTGCCTCCATGGTTTATGATGAGAAATCCACACCAAGTCTTACTGGGCATCCCTTGTATGTCATGGTTTTCTTCTCCCTTGCTGCTCTCAGAATTTTCTCTTTATCTTTGACATTTGACATTCTGAGTAGTATATGTCTTGGAGTAGGTCTATTCAGATTTATTCTGATTGGGGTATGCTGTGCTTCTTGGATACATAAATTCATTTCTTTCATGTGAGTAGAGAAATTTTCAGCCATTATTTCCTCAAATACTCTTTCTGCCCCTTTTCCCTTCTCTTCACCTGGAACTCCCATGACATGTATGTTGTTGTGCTTCATGTTATCATTCAACTCCCTGAGCTGCTACTCAGTTTTTTCCATTTTTTTCTCTGTCCTTTCTTCTCTTTCTTCTATTTCAGCTGTTCTGTCTTCTATGTCACTTATTCTTTCTTCTATCATTTCAAGTCTGCTGTTGTATGTCTCTAATGTGTTTTTCACCTCACCTTTGTGTCTTTCATTCCCATGAGCTCTGTTATTTTTCTTTGCAGGTTTTCAAATTCTTCTTTGTGCTCCCCAGTGTCTTCTTGATATCCTTTATCTCTTTAGACATATTGTCTTTCAACTCATTGATTTGATTTAGGAGATTTGTATCAACCTCATTAATTAGCTGTCTCCAGTCCTGTGTCTCATCTGGTGCTTTGATATATTCCTTTGTTTGGGCTGTTTCTTCCATTCTCTAGTATGACTTATTTTTTGCTTATGTCTAGCATCTGATTATGATGGCAAGTTTATTCTGAGGCTCAATTTCTCTCTCTTGCATAGGAATTTAGTGGCAGGAAGCTGTGTGATACTGCCATATTTTGATTCTTGGTTCAACCTGTACTATGTCTTTAGGATTGTCCCTGTTAGTTGCTTAAATATGGGCCCTGGACCTAGTAATTGGTTGCAGATATGCTTCTAAGTGCCTTGGGGAGGGAGGCTGTAGAGGCCAGAAAAAGCCTCTCTTATTTGCTTTTAATTTCCTCACATGCACTTCCTTGGTCTGCAAGCAGATGGCGCTCTGCAACAGCCCTATCAGTTCAAACCCTGGTTAAATTGTGTTTGAGTCTTCCCATCAAGATTCTTTCCCTGGGGGAGTGGATGTGGCTCAAACAGTTGGTCACCCACCTCCCATATAGGAGTCCGGGTTTTGGTTCCCAGTGCCTCCAAAAGAAAAAAACAAACAAACCCATGAGCAGACAATCAATGAGCAAAAACAACAAGCAAAAACAGCAAGCCAACAGATGAGGAAGCCATCTTGGGGGGCAGGGGAGATCCTTTTCCTGTGTCCCTCTCTCTTCTGGCTGGTGTCCAGCCTTCCCTGGTGTTCTAAACCCTGGAACATTTTTTTGCAGGCCGCTTCTGCCTGTCCTTTAGCTATTTTTCTGAGAAGTGATTCCTGTTTCTCTCTAATCTGCCATCTTCCTGGGAGTCCCTCCATACTACTATTATTTATTTATTCCCCCCCACAATGGCACCCTCATTTGTCTGCTCATTGTTTCCACTCATTGTCTGCTCATTGTGCCTGCTCATTGTGTCAGCTCATTGCATCTGCTTTTCTTCTTTAGGAGGCACCGGGAACTAAACCTGGGACCACCATGTGGGAGGTGGGCACACAACTGCTTAAGCCATATCCACTCCCCATATTACTTTGAGTTGTCATGTCTCCTTAGGTTCCTTGAGAATGTAACCGTTTCTCAGACTTTCCTTGTTTTTGAAAAATCTTGACACTTATGAAAAGTACTGGTCAGGTATTTTGTAGAATGTCCCTCAGTTGGTATTTGTCATGTCTTCCTCATAAAGGGTGATGGGTTGTTGGGAGGAAGACCACAGAAGTGAAGTGCCATTCTTAAAATATATCAGGAGTACATACTTGCTATTTATAATGTTAACTTTGATCACCTGGCTGAGGTAGTGTTTGTCCGGTTTCTCCTCTGAAAAGTTACTCTTTTTTCTTCCTTTCATATTGTAGTCTTTGGATGGAAGTCACTATGTAAAGTCAAATGTGAAGCCCACATTTTAGGAGTAGGGACTTATGCTTCACCTCCTTGAGAATAGAGTAGCTACATAAATTATTTTGAATTCTTATGGGGGAGATTTGGCTCTTCTCCCCCATTATTTATTTTTAAGATTTATTTCTCCCCACCCCCTCATTATTTGCACTTGCTGTGTCTGTTCATCTTCCTTGTTTCTTCTGGAGGCACTGGGAACTGAACCCAGGACCTCTGATGTGGGACGGAGGTGCCTAATCACTCAAGCCACCTCCATTCCTTATTTGTTGTGTCTCTCATGTTTTTTTTTTTCTTGTTGTGTCTCTTGTGGCATCATCTTGTTGTGGTAGCTTGCCACACCTGCCTGTCATGCCAGCTTGCTGTATTCTTTAGGAGGCACCGGGAACCAAACCATGAACCTCCCATGTGGTAGGTGGGAGCTCAATCACTTGAGCCATATCCGCTTCCTCCATTATTTATTCATCCAGTACTTTTATTAATATCAGTTGGACTCATGAATATTTATTTTATACTTTGGGTTATAATCCAATACTACTTTATTTATCTCTCAAATTGTTTCAGCTTTTGTCTCCTGAGTCACTTTGACATATCTCCATTATTGTGAGGGATTTTGGGTTTTGTATGTTTATTTTAACACTTCCTTACATATGGCACTCTAAGATACTCCAGGATCATCTTGTATTTCTCCTGCCCCAATTCTAGAATCAGCCATTTCTCCAAGGAACCTTCTTGGTTCTTTTTATTGGAAAATGAAAAAAGCAAGATCTAGGTTTTGCTGCTTGCTACTTGGGAGTCTCTCAGTTGATAGAACAGGGAAAGATACCTGTCTATACTAACCTATGTTCATATATATATACATAAAAATAAATATTTCTATATATAATAATCTATATCTATATTAAATTAAGCATGATTTCATGCTGGTTCTCCAACTTTAATCCATCACCACATGAATCATTCTAGCCTCCTTCCCTTGATATCTATAACCTCCACTCTAACAGTGGGCTCTGCGGGTTGCCTTTTCTTTTCTTAGTGTCTTTGGTGAGGAGAAGTTTTTATATTTGATAAAGGGAAGCGATTGAGCTCCCACCTACCACATGGGAGGTCCTGGATTTGGTTCCTGGTGTCTCCTGGAGACAAGGAGCAAGACAGTGAGCTGGTGTGATGGGCAGACGCAGCGAGCTGAAGCAACAAGATGATGCAACAAGGAGACACAAAGAGGAAACACAATGAGAGACACAACAAAGCAGGGAGCTGAGGTGGTTCAAGCGATTGAGCACCTCTCTCCCACATGGGAGGTCCCAGGTTTGGTTCCTGGTGCTTCCTAAAGAGAAGACAAGCAGACACAGAGAGTAGACAGCGAGCACAAACAATGGGGGAGGGGTGGGGGGAAATAAATAAAAAATTTTTTTTAAATTTCATAAAGTTCAATTTACCATTTTTTTTCTTTTACAGTTAGTGTTTTTTGTTTCTCTCTATCTTTGCCTGCCTCAAGGTCATGAAAATAATCCATATTTTCTTCTGGAAACTTTGTGGTTTTAGCTTTTATGTTTAGGTCTGTGACCCATCTCAAGTTAATTTGTATATGATATTGCCAATTTTTTCTCACTCTTATTAAACTTTGTCCAGCATAAAATATAAATAAAACATGGTTGTATGGTTCTTTCTGAGTAAAGTTCCTCCTGAAAATTCCCAGGTGCTTTTCTGAGTTTAACTAAAACTATAATACTTGGTTGCATTAAAAGATATAAGATAAAACATATCATATAGGAAGAACATAACCTTGAATGTTCATTCCATTTGGCAACAAGGATGAGACTGGCAGCATTGGTGAGAACAGTTTCAGTTGAGTGGCAGAAATCATACTACAATGAATTAAAGCTTCATTGGGAATTACTGAAACCCAGGCAGAAAGTCTAAGCCAGGAATCAGAGTTTTTAGTGGTGGAAAAGACTTTGAAGATTAATTATTTGCACAAAATCCCACATCTAATTAAGTAGCAGAATCAGGTCTCAAGCCCAGGTGTTCTAATCTTCCCGGCTGGAAACGTGGCTTGTTTCCAAATTTATTCTAGAATGAAAAAGAGCATAATCTTTTATGTCAAACAGATTTGGTTTAAAATCACCACTTCACACTAGGCAAGTTTTCTGCACTTCTCTGAATCTCCATTTCCTTATCTACCCCTTCATATTTTGGAGCTTCATGAGATAGTTAGTCTGGTTCTGCTTCCTACCAAGTTGCTGAAATAGTATGCTGGCTCCCTCCCATAAGATCAACTTCAGAGTAGCTATATAGGGAAAAATGCCAAGTTCCTGAGTAAACACTAAGATGCCAAGAAAACAGAAAATTCTGGGGCAATGCAGGCTATTTTGAAACTGTGTTTATGAAATGAGGGGGTTGGCCTTGGCAGTAGACAATGGAAGGAAAAAATTAAAAATGAATTGTTGGAGTTTAGCTTTTACTTCTCCCCTGCCTTTCCCTTAGGACAAACTGTGCCTGCTCCTATATAGCAGCAACTAAGATCACTGAGAGATCCAGTGAGAAAAACAAAAAGAGATATTTGAAAGTGATCAAATACCTTTGAAATGCTTGTTTAAAAATGCTAAGACCAAATGCAAAAGAATATATATTCATAAAAACCAAGGGTTAAAAGTCTCTAGATAATATTAACATATGGATGGTGGGAATGAGGGGAAAACAAGGGATAAGAGTATGTACTAAAATTCTTGTCTATTATTAGGGGATGTATAAAGTAAGAGCAGGCACAGATATGTGTATCTTTTTTTTTTAAGTAGAAAACAGAAAAAAGTGGGACAAACTTAAATTAGAAATTAAGATGAGAGAAACAGTTACAAATATATTAATAATATATTTATTATTATTATATTATATT
>JAQZBX010073865.1:0-14844 GCA_029593785.1 Cabassous unicinctus | reverse complement strand
ATAGTGGACTGAGCAAAGCCGAAAGTTGCGGGACGTCATGATGTCAAGTGACAGTCACACCTTTTCATTGCAATCATGCATCAGACATTGAAAACACTGGTTTCTTCTTCATTTCTGAATTTTTAAATAATTTAAGCTGCGGTAATGTGCTCCTTTTGGGTCCTATTGATTGTTCCCTCTCATACATTCTCAGGCCGCCCTTTGTCTAAGTGTTGAGTTGAAGTTTTCATTGCTCATTCTCTGTGCGCTTTGGCGTTACCTAACGGTTTCCTGACTCGTGTGAGAGAAGTCAGCGTCAGAAGTGAGGTTTGGCCGAGATATTTTCTTGTCCTTTCCAGGGCAGAGCTCTCAAAACAAAGACAGGGTTATCACATGTACCCAAGAGCTGCCTGGGAAAGGCAGGAGGTGCAGTTATCAAAGTTGGCACCTCTATGAAATATGCTTTTGTCCCCGTGGCTGCTGCTTTCAATCAGATCAACAAGTGTTGGCTAAGTGCTGAGCGTGGTTTCCTGTAGGATTGTGTAAGGCCCTGCGGGACAATCGCCGTTTGGGGGGCACTGAGTAATGTAGCTGTTTCTGACCCAGCAGCCGGGAAGATGTGAGGCAGTTTGCTGCTGCTGGAAGGAGGAGAGCCGGGGCTGTGCTCTTTCAAGAGCAGAGTGACTCCGCCGTGGTGGCCCCTGCGACCGAGCGAGCGGAAATGGTGCGTCTTGGTGGCGGGAGGCTACGCAGTGTCATTCCTACTGCCAACTAGGGCCGGGACCAGGTGCTGTGGGCCTGGAGCTTATGAAATTTGGGGGCACCCACTCTAGGGAAAATAACACCAAATGATTGCTCTGAAATTGCTAGGGCTATGGAGGGGTTTGAAATTTGGGGGCACAGAGGCTTAAATGACTGGAGTTTCCCTGTAGGTCCAGCCCTGGCTCAAAATCTCTCTCAGGGGAGCTGTGAGGGTGTGTACACTAGTTCAGCTAGCTTTGGGCCATGTCCTCTTCTGATTTGCCCCCACACTGTCCTTGAGGCATTGCTCTGCCGTGACTTTGCATATGGGCTCCACAACTGCGCCTGAAAAGACAAATGTTATTCGCACCTTCTTTCCTCCGCGTGTGTTGTTTTGATTTTATTTTTTTCCCATGTGTCTTTATGATGTTATCTCAGCTACAAGTATGTGTTACAAGGGCCCTGAGGTCTGGTGAAATCAAGAGCTTAGAGATATTTTAGACGGAGAGCGAAAGATGGGAGACAGGGCAGCCGTCTCGCTGCGCTCACATCCATGGCATTTTAGAAGTTCTCGGGCCCCAGGAGGATTTCATTGGATTTGAAAATTAGTATATGTAGAAGGTGGTCTAAGTTGGCGCTGCTCAAAGTCTGAATGTGGGGGCCTCGCCAAGACCCCGATTCTGATTCCAGAGGTCTGGGGTGGGGCCTGACATGCTTCATTTTCTAAAGAGCTCCTGGAGGCTCCTGATACTGCCGGCCCATGGGCCACACTTTGAGTAACATTCAGGTATTCATTCGTGAGATGCCTGGTGGCACAAATACACAGTCAATGAGGGTTGCTTGAACCTGCTTGTAAGGTAGCTAATCCCCAGATGGAGAGCCAGTTACCAGATTGCCGACTTGAGGGTACCTGAGAGTGTCTTGCTGCTTCCTTTTATCTCCTGTCCCAAGAGCTGGGAGAACGGGGGTAGGGGCTGAAATTTTATCATCAGGGATCATTTCACTGTCTTCTGTTTTTGAACTTTGCTATTGTCTTTTTTCAAACTTTGCCTACAGAGTTGATGAGAATATGGGGCATATGTTTCCGGAATAGCTACTGGGGTACTAGGTGCTGTATCTTTGTTTTCTCTTGACTCCTCACAACCTTTGAGGTGGTTACTGTTTTACTACCTTTACAGATGGGGAAGTTGAGGTTCACCAAGCTTAAGTAACTCACCAGGTTGCAAAGAGACCGAGCAGGGATTGGAACCCACCAAAGCTCCGTGGTTTTTTTTGGTGCCAACCTGTATTGCCTAAGCAGGGTTACCTGTTAAACTAATTCAGCCTAAATAACTGTTAGCACATGAATGTATCACTTTTGCTTTTCTCCTAAGGAAGGTGCCCAGAGCAGAGGGGAGGGAAGAAGGAGAGAGGTGGCTGAAAAAAGAAAGGGCTTAAAAGAACAGCAGGAGGCACTGAAGATAAATTACACTCCCAAAGCAAAATTTAGCTCCACCAGGAAAGCAGCAGAATTCTTGCCTTCCTTATACCAAAATGGCCTTCCCTCTGTGTCTGGTTTTCATAATTTCATTTTGGTTTTCAAAATGCTGAGAATTTGAGTGTCAGCGTTAAAAGGACTTCTGTCCATGCCATGCCATAATCAATTATAACTTTCTCTCTCCCACATGACATAACTGTGTGAAGTAGAGCCCTGCCATGTTCTGTGGCGCCTGTGTTTGTCTTTGGCCGGCATCTGAAGATTTATATTTTTGAGCCACTTCACGCGATTCTGAATTAAGCTTTCTCTTCCTGTTTCAACTTACCATCATATTTTGTTCAGATATGTAGCAGGAAGATAAATGGGCCCTGGCCCTGGGCCGATATTTTAAGGTCAAGTTTGTCGCAGGGTCTTCTGGTTTCCCTTTCCAAGCTCCATTTCCCTCTGCCACTTGGAGCATCTGCCCTCTCCTTCCCGCCCTCCCCACTCCGTTGCCCGTCCACCACATGCATTATTTTAATATCTTGACCCCATCAAAGGCTTTAGCAAAATGACATGTAAAGTAAGAGAGGGTAATGAAATCAAATCCAGGGGCAAGGACTGGCTACCCTCTTCTCTCGATTCTAAAGGATAAAGCGTTAAAGGCACCATCCTGGGCCAGTCGGGAAACAAACATTTTGCTTGAGGAGACTAGCCAGTGGCCCCGTTTATGATGCACACCTTTCTGCCTGCCTTTCCCCACCTCCTGCACCGCTTCTGCACCACTTGGAATTTATTCCAGCTTTTGTGGTGGATGTTTTCACCTATTTTCAAAATATGGGCTAGAGCTTTGCTGGGGGTTCCCGCTGAAAGATTGCTTATAGGTCACATCTTTTTTAGATTTCCAAGAAAAGATCCCTTGTACAGGGTCTGGTAAGACCCAAATATATACCTAGTTCCACCACACAGTGTAGGTTAGCAAGGCTGGAGTACGTTTAGCTGGATGCAGAGATGTTTCTTCATCTGCCTACTGCCGCTGTGGTGATGGGGAAAGCACACTAGGCAGGAAATCCGGCTCCCTGGGCTGTGTCTCTACGTCCCAGCTTTGTGGTCCTGGCTAAGTCACTGAGACTGCTGGGGTTCAAGGTCACATCTGAAGGACCTCTAGGGTTCCTACCAGCCTTGGCCTTCTGTGGCTGCCTTCCTGTTAGGAGGGTCACAGCGCTGGCATCCTATGGTCCAGGATATGGGCTGTGGAGTTAGACTGCCTGGGTTTGAACCCCAGCTCCAGCACACGGCACTAGCACTAGCACTAGCACTGTGACCTGGGAATTCACTTATCCTCCTGGTATCTCAGCTTCGCCAGCCATAAGCAGGGAATGATGTTACAACCTACTCTATAGGGTGGGAGTATGCTGACCTACCCATGGGGGACTGGGTTACAACCCACCCTGCAGGGTGGGAATGCTGTGACCACCCCATAGGACGGTTGTGACCCATACAGCGTTAACCTTTGTAAGGTGCTTTAAGTAGTGCGTGGCCCATGGTGCACCTCCTTCAACAGCAGCTGGGATCACTGTTGCTAAAACCACTCACGCCCTTCAAGGTCCAGGATCAGCGCCTTCTCTCCCAGAATATCTTTCCTGATTATCTCTAGAAAAAAAGGCAGCTTTTCCTTCCTCTAGACTTTCGTGGCAGAGTGAATGGACTCCACTCTAGCACTTGAGTAGTTGCTTTCCCTCTTTTGCTCATTTCATCGTGATTCGGTATCCACAGTGTGCCCAGTACTGTCACATAAAGCTTCTTGTGTAAGTCCCATAAAGTGAGGGAGCTCTTACCCAGCTTATCTTACAGACCAGCAAACAAGGTTAGAGCAGTGAAGGGGCTTGGTCACAGATGACAGACGTATACACCACTCCAGGTCCACCACCCCACGGTAACCCTGCATGCTAGTTAGTTAGAACCCTGGCTCTCAGCCCTGTTGGTTGGCACTTGGGGCCATGAGAGCTGATCTTTATTTCTGGAATAAGTCGCTCAGCGTGGGGCACATTGTAGATGCAAAGTCAAGTGTTTTGAGCACTGCAGAATTGAACTTCTTCCTCTCAGGATACTATTTCCATAGAAACCTGAAAGAACCATCACAATTCCAAGTTACATTAATTTGACCTGCAGCTTTTATGCATGTGATAGGTTCCATAATGCTTGCTGGCCTCCTTATAGAAAAGACTAAATTGACTTCTGCCCTTTTGTTTTGTTTTGTTTTGTTTTTGTCTTCCCTGTGCTTTGATCTCTTTCTATTTTCTATGTGCTTATGGAAATAGGTAGCTGTGGCTATTTGGTAAGCAAATTGACGTGCCTATTCTATGTGGATGGAATATGAGAGTCCAGCCAAATCCTACCACCTCTATGGAAATATATTTCTGGTTAAGACTGAGGAGGTTTGGGATCTCATTATATTTTGAAAGATTTTTTTTTACCTTCTCCACTGAATTTCCCTTAAATAAGGGTAAGCAGAGCAGAGTTTGCCAGTCTTTGACAGGCATTTTTAGAGCCAGTAGTGGGTACCTGGGCCCTTGTTGTAATACAAGGGAAGTGATATTACATTTCTAAAAGTTATCATCTGGTACCATCTCTGACACCAGGAGAGACCAGAGAAGTCCCTTCAATTTAGAATCTAGAATTTTGAGAGGAGGGGCAGAAGCATATAGGAGAGAGAGCAGGAACCAGGGAGCTTGTCTTAGAAGAAACTGATTTGAGATGACAAATGTGTAAGTCATCAATACAGGGTTCCCAAATTTGTTAGGAAGCCTCGGGATTCCTGGTCAGTGAGTGGAACTTTGAAGCCATACTGGGTGGGACTCCAGGTGTTTGTAACAGGAGAACAGATTACAGACCCATGCGCACAGTATAGAAACCCATTTAAAAAAATATATAAGCATGCACATACATATTTGAAAAGAAAAGAAATCTGGAGGCATGGTCACCAAACTATTAACAGTGGACGCATTGATGAGTGATTTTTTTCTTTTGCTTGTCTATAGATATTGGTTTTGTAGATTAAACATATATCATATATAATAAAAGAAAATGAAAACAAACAAACAAAAACTCACAAAGAGCAGGATTTTGGAATGAACAATTAAGTTGAGATTTGACCAGTTATACTGTATCAGATGCATCTACGTGTGCCAACACTGCCACTGCCCTTTACTGGAGAAGGTGCTCAAGGGCTCAGTACATTCTGCCTTGCAACATACAGAGCCACCTTTGGTGAGTTTCATTTATCAGTGGGTTCTGTGACTCACCAAAATAAATTTCCATATAAAATTCCCCAAAAAAATCATCTGTACTGTGATGCAGGTGAACGTTCTGGAAACATAACAGTATTTGTATCCTTGTGCAATACTTGGAGAGACTGCATACTACCTTGGATATCGGGATTTGCATTTTTAAATCAGTATTCTCTATGCCACAAATTGAGTCAGCATCTGAAAAAAAAGTTTTGAAAAGTAAACTGTCTATTCAGCTAGCCAGGTCTATTTAACTAGCACTTTGCTTTGAGGCGTAATGTTTTAGTTGTGGATATAAGTGAAATTGGCCAAGAGTTTTCACAGTGTTCTCTTTTTGCTTTATTGGTATATATGTGTTTTTAAAATTTAGAAATGTAAAAGCAAAAGTTCCCTACAGCTATATCCAGTGTGGTATGATTTCCAAGCAGGGACTTTCACTCACAAAAAGGAGACCCTCCACAGTTTTCACAAATCTCCAAGCAAATTCTCTTCCGGCCATAGATTCTGGGTGTGGAAAATAAGCTTCTCTGAGCAGGCGTATGTAGAGTGGTTATAATGGAGGCTGCGGTGAAAGTAGGAATGTGCCTGCCTTCCCAGGGCTTGCTGGGTTCCCTACACCCTGATCTTCGGGCCCTGGGCAAAGAATACAAGGCCATGGTGAATAGCACCCATCGTGCTCAAAAGAAAATCCAGATTTCCATTTTTTCAAAAAGAATTAGTCTTTTTCTTCTTCAGATAAAACAACACCCAAAGCAAAAAGTGACCAAGAATTTGTTATATGTAATGGATGAGATTTCTACTACCCTTGCCTATAAATCAAACGGTGCCCTCGGAGAACATTTTTGGGATTAATGAATAGCTCCCCCCGCCGTGAAAGTAAATGATAAAAGCAGATTTTCTTGATTCCCACCTCTAGAGTTCTGTGCTCCATGTTAGAAGGAACCCGGGCTGGGCCTGGGCTAGGCTATCTGTCTCCCTTTGTCCCCACTCCCCTGTCACAGTGAGCCCATTGTAATTCTGGGCCACTGAGAAGAAACTCCAACTAGCAGCTGGACGGGTTCTCTTGGCACCTGCCTCCATCCAGACAGAGCCATGCCTATTTGGGTGCTTCCTGACCGAGAGGATAAATAGGATGCAAATATCTTCTTTGTAAGACATGACCCTGGCCTAAACAGAGGGAATGTGAGGGATGGTGCCGTGGGGCAGTACGTTTTTGCTTGGTGCTTGACAGTTCAAGTTAAGGACCCCCTGGTAAACTTGGGCTGTGGCGAATATAAGGTGAGTGATGTTAATTAACGTCAGATTATCAATAAACAAAGAAACATCTTAATCATCAAACGTTTGACTGCAAATAACCGTGTAATTTCACAAAGCAAAGAAGAACATCAGAAAGTTTATCTTGGTGGGCTTCTGCTTAACATTGCTATTTTTCATAATCAGAGCGGATATCTGGCTGAGGATTGAAGTAACAGTCTTAGTACGACCAGAAAAATAAAGCATGTACTTTCCAGAAATACCTTAAATTTTGTTTTACATGGTTTTGGGTGGAGGGGGGTGAAGGAAGCAAGAGTGTTTTCCATTTGTAAATGTAACATTTTTTTCCCCAGTTCTTTTAAATCTCTTTTGATAGCATTTTTAAAAATTGCTCTTTCATGTATTTTCCCTCATTTTTTTCTATCTTGGGTCTTCACTTTGATTTAAAATTCTTTCTCAAAAATATTGAAAATTATGCCCATGTCCAGAGGTGATAGCACTTTGGATAACTCAGTCCAACAACTGGCCACATTAATGGAGGGAATTTCAGTTGATCAGTTAACTTGCTAGATGGTGAGCCGTCTAGAGTTCAAGTTGTAAAAAAGTTGGTCACCTCCAATTAAATTCAACAAATGCCTACAGAGCGCTTAAGAAGCAAACAGCATTTCATAAGGTGATCTGGAGGGTGATGCAGAGATATTTGTATCGGAATTTATGATCTAGAATGGGAGATGAATACAATGCATAAAATGCTTTAAGAATCAATGTTTTTCTAAAAATTAAAGCAAAAGTAGATTTTAAAAGTTTTAGGTTATGTGTACATTTAAGAGCCTGTTTAGTTACATTTCACTCTATAATCCTAAATCAGACTAATTTTTAAAAATCAGCATTTATATTATCCTCAAATGAGGAATGATAGAGCCAACATTATGAAAGCTAAAAGAGAACGGAGCTAGATGCTGCAAAAACTCATTTTAATTATTTCATTTTATTTAGGATGATAATATGGATACAAAATCCATTCTAGAAGAACTTCTTCTCAAAAGGTCACAGCAAAAGAAGAAAATGTCACCAAATAATTACAAAGAGCGACTTTTTGTTTTGACCAAAACAAACCTCTCTTACTATGAATATGACAAAATGGTGAGACGCTACTTATTCCATCGGTTTTATATTATTTGTTTGTCTTAAGTCTCCACAAAGTGGTTGATCATAATGAAACAATGTTTGGTTTCTTAGCTTATGCCGTAAAGTAAGATCAACTTGCATTCACTTATCACATTGCCTTTTCTCAACCAAGGTATAATTACTCAATCGAAAGGATTTTAAAACATTAGTTAACTTTGCTTAGCCAAATGATAACTTTTAAACAGTGGTTCTCAACTGGGGGTGACATTTTTGGTTGTCGCTACTGAGGCGGGGAGGGGCAGGTGCTCCTGGCTTCTAGTGGATTGAGGCCAGGGAGGCTGCTCAACATCCCATAACGCACAGGATGGTCCCCAAAGCAAAGAACCATCGGACCCAGAATGTCAAGAATCTTGAGTGTGAGACCTTCTGGGTCTACCAAACATAGTGTAGGCATTGAAACATGGACCCAGAGCCACAGCTCCCACAACAAAGAAGTAGCCAGCCCAAAGTGTCAATAGTGCTAATGAGAAACCCTGCTTCAAAACAAGGCTGGAAAAAAGAAGATTTCTATATAGTTGAATATTCTAGCACAGTAAGATGAAAGAACCTCATGAAATTTCGACAAAATGAAGATGATTTGTTGTGGAATTAAATCTTGATTTTCCTGCAGTTTTCAGGAGCTGGCTGTGGGACCCTTGGGTCCTTAGTTTTTTCATCACATAGCAATGCACACGGTGGCGTCTTCCCCTTTCTCTCCTGCATTCTGTTGACCTCTAGCTTCTCCTCCTCCACATGGCTCAGTCTTCATAAAGCCTCCTGTAACAGGATTAAGGCCCAACCTCATCCAGTTGGGCTACACCAGAGCTAAAAATAACATCTTCCAAATGTCCTATTTGTAATGGGTTCACACCCACAGGAATGGATTCAGATTAAGAACAAGTTGGGTTTTTTTCCCCCCAGGGATTATAATGCAGCCTACCACAGGGGTGTATATGTGCTTGGGTCCACACTCCAGAAATATATGTTACCTTTGCATGTCGATTATATGTGGAATAACCAGAAGTGATTCTCCATGCCTAACCCTATCCCCTCATCTCCCTCCTCAGCATAATTTTATTTTTATTTTTGTTTTTTTAAGGAGGTACTGGGATTGAACCCAGGACCTGGTACATGGGAAGCAGGTGCTCAACCACTGAGCTACACCCACTCCCCAATGAGAGTTGGTTTTGTCGTTTGTTTTGTTTTGTTTTGTTTTGTTTTTAAGGAGGTACTGAGAATCGAATCTGGGACCTTGTACATGGGAAGCAAGCACTCAACCACTTGAGCTACATCCACTCCCCCTGCCCTGCAAAGAAAGTTTATGCTTTTCTTTGTGCACCATGTGCAGCACGAGGCATCTCATATTTTGTTTTTTTGAATTCAGAAAAAAGGCAGCAGAAAAGGATCAATCGAGATTAAGAAAATCAGATGTGTGGAGAAAGTGAATCTGGAGGAGCAGACTCCCGTGGAGAGACAGTACCCATTCCAGGTACAAGGAGCAGGCAGCAGGCCATCAGATGGGTGGTTCTTCCTTTAACATCTTCTGTTATGAAGTCAATATATCTGGGATAAAGACTGATACTGTAAAATCATTTGTTGAGACAATGGTATGGCTAGGAGTATCCCCGATGGGAGCTGGGCATTTTGCAAAAATTCTGTCCACCCATCTGCTTTCCCTGGAGGGAGGGGAAGCAAGCTGAGAATATAAGCTACAGTTGCTTGACCTGCTTTGTGGTCGTCGGAGGGACTCCGATGCTCTCCAAGGTAATAGGCACACTATAGGGAATAAAACACCATCCCTGCCCCCAAGAAATTTACAGAGAAATGAGGAAAGAGACTAAGAAACAGACCGTTAAATGCAGTGAGTGTTAAGATGGAGTTCGGCAGAGTATGCCACAGTGCCCCGGAAGAGGAAGCGTCACGCCCCACTCCAAGAGGTCGGGGAGATTTTCTATTCTCACTCAGGTTGGGAAGGACGAGTAGTCTTTAACCCTGCAAAGACAGAAAAGGCTGCTGAGACAAAAGAAGCAGCAGATGTCAAGGCACTACTAGGTGAAAGTGTAGAGCTGTTTGGAGAGCTTCAGGCAGTCCCTGCAGATGGCACAGCCCCATGAGAGCCTGAAGGGTGGTCAGCCAGGGGAGGTGGGCAGGGCCAGGTCAGGACGGGTGTTGCATACCCTTGGGAAGGAGTTTTAATTCCACCCTGAAGTATCTGAAACAATGGTATGCGACGAAATTGTACGGAAGTTGCGTGCTTTAAGCCATGCCCTCTTTTTATTACATGATGAATACTTACCTTTCTGATCTAAAGGCAGATGGAGTGTCCTTCAGATGATCAGACTTCCCAGTATTAGTATTGGAGGCCTGGGGCCAAAAGGAAAATAAAATAAAATAATCCAGTTGATGAACAAACCATACTTCCCACGTTAGAAAGAACATTACCCAGTTGGGAGAAACCAGGGGAAAGTGTGCTAATGGAAGCTGATTCAAACCCACATCACCTAGGCATAGGGTACACAAAAGAACACAGGCCTCAGAGTCCCATAGAGCCCCCAGTCCCACTGCTTATATCCGTGTGAGCATAGACAGCATGTTCAACCTCTCTCTGCGTTTCCGTCTCCTCCTTTGTAAAATGGGCATAACTATATATTTTCCATAGAGTTCAATAGGTTGAAATATGAAAGTACCTAGAGATGGACTCAGCAACTAGGATGTGTTAAAAAAAAAACAAAAAAACAACTTGTATGTATTAGCTACCAACAAGAGTTGAATAAGCTAGAGAAGTCTGGAGAAGAAAGGCTCTGGGGAAGCCATTGTAACCTTCACATGTTTGAACAAATGTCTTATTGGAAGAGAAAATTACTTATTCTGGGGAGTTCCTGCAGTGGGACATGACTTAATGGGCTGAAGTAATAGGGAGACATAGTTTTACTCAATAAAAGCATGTCCTGCAGAATGGCCAGGATATATGGAAGTTGGCAAGGATGACAAGTATAACAAAGGAGAGGACATTCCATGCCTGGAGGTATTTTTAAGACTAGGGTAGAGTCATGCGCTGGGTCAGTGGATGGACTGACGTTCTAAGGCACCTGTCCTCTCTAACATTTTATACTTCTTCGTGGTCCAGGGAATCTCTGATGAGAACTCAGCATTCACTGCTGTCAGATGCATCATTTCTGTGATTTTCTAGAATGTAGAAATGTCTGGGATAAAAACAAATCACGGGGTGGAGGACTAAAAAAAAACTTTGTAGAACTTTTTCCCTCTAATTCCTGAGCTAATGTGTATTATATAAGCAAACTAAAGGCTTATTTTGGATACTAAAACATTTGCAGTGGCACCCAGGTAACGCTGATGCAGTTATATCTAAATGCAAAGCATCTTTTCCATTCCAGATCGTCTATAAAGATGGGCTTCTCTACGTCTATGCATCCAACGAAGAGAGCCGAAGTCAGTGGTTGAAGGCATTACAAAAAGGTAATTTCAAAAATGTCATAAAAGGGAGCCATTGACTGAGTACTTTTGAGGCTTGGTGGAGGAAAGAGATGGCAGTAAAGGAGCTGATGCCAAGGGAGAAGCTCCTGATTTTCCTATCAGCCTCTGGGAATGTGTCCAGCTTATCCTCTTTTTGCATTCTCTTTGTTACCTGGAGGAAGCCTGTGGATCAGATTCCCTTTTCCCTAGGGTCACACAGAGCTGGCTATTATACATTCCCAGCAGCATGGGGAAGCCAGGCCACCTGCTCTCCACCCACAGGGCAAAGTCTTGGTCCTCTGGGAGCTGTGTCAGGTCACGTAGCTACCGTTCTTTCAATGTTTACAGAGCTAGCCATATAGAATATTTAGTGAGCACCTACATTTGCCAGCTCTGAGTCAAGCACTTGTAAAACATTTTCTTAGGCAATCCTCTGGAGAACTCTACGGCAAGGGGTAAGACTATTTGCCCTATTTTCAGATTAGTGAAGCTAAAGCGACATGCCCAGTCTCATATACCTAATGATGGGGGCTCAGGACTCAATGACCTGTACCCAACTTTTTAACCAGTAGAGTATAAATACCAGGAAAAACTGCGGATTTCATGGAGCCGACCTGTAAAATGGGGGATCACATTTCTTCTCTCCTAGAGAGGTCATGAGCCACAAATGAGTGACTCGTGAATATGAAAGTGTCCTACACACAAAAGTGAGTCACTGTGGCTATAATGGGGCTTCCAGGAGGAGCTCTGAGATGCTGTTTCAATTCAGTCTCATATTGCATGGTGCAGGGGAGAGTAGGTTTCTTGGAGGCATTTGCTATATAGATACCTCTTGTGTGCAGCTTTGATCAAGCTCTAGGCCTTCCACTGTTGGGGGTCCTTCTGGGACTCTATACGGTGGGCAGGTTTGGATGGTTTGGATGGGCCCTGGACAGCTGGCCCTCGTGCAGGGGTGTGTGAAAAGTAAAAGGAGATTAGAGAGAAAAGCAAAAGGGTATCTCTCAGCCCTTCATAAAACTGCAGAGAGACCCCATCACTAGGGCTGCCATATGTCCAGGAAGCAATTTGTATCAGTTAGGAATGCTTTGAGATGCAGGTAACAAGATACCAAACAGTTACTGAAACAAATATGCATTTATTCTTCCCACACATTAATAAGTCCAGAGGTAGGCAGTACAGGGCTAGTGCAGCAGCTCAGTGAGGTCAGCAGGGACCCAGGCTTCTCCCAGTTTTCTGCCCTGCCACTCTTAGAAGCTCCTGGAGAGGTTCTGGACTTTCTCAGAAGTTTCCCTGCAAACTTCTGCTCATGTCTCATTGGCCAGAACTGTGTCTCATGGCCATCTTTATGTGCAAGGGAGGTTGGAAGACAGTAACTGACTCTTCCAGTCTCTGTGCTGGAAGGTTGCAAGAGAGAAGATGGGTGGTATCAGTTGTCAGGCTGGCCAACCAATCTGCCACAGGAAAACAAAGAAGTCCTCTGCTTCAAAAATCTCTCCCCTACTACATTTCACTGTGATACAATGACTCTCCTTTTTGTGTCTCTTAATTGACTCTGGCATTATAAATTGAGGTGGACACATTGGAGGCGTGGAATTTCCCAGATGGTAACCTACACCTGGAAGGTTTGGGCTGATCTTAATGGGACTCAAGGAGTGTCAGCTACCAGAGTTGTGAATTTGGCTAACCAGATGTGGATAAAGTATGCCCTTTCGTCCCCCAAATTAAGACTGAAGAAAGGATTGGCAGGGAAGCTGTCATCTGTGCATCAGAATGTAGTAGAAAAACTTGGGGACTGAGTCCTAGATCTGCTATTTACTAGGTCTATGAGTTTGAGCATTTTACATCACCTCTCTGCACTTCGGTTTACCCGACTCTGTAGGAGTCATAATAACCAAAACAGCTGCCCACCCCCTGGTTGTTGTATAGAGTACATGAGATGATATATGTGAGGGGGAAACCCATGTAAATGTAGAGTGCCATATGTATATTAATATATGAGTTCCTCTTCTTTTCATTAGTAGGTGGGGCGGGGGGAGTGCTGCAATGTGGACTTTTGGACTTGGTTGTGAAAAGAATTCACTAGCTAGGAAACTAAATCCATGTAGTAGAAAATAATAGGGATCCTGTCATACAGAGCCCAGGAGCTTAGAGAGCAAGAAGGCAGGTAGTGTGCCCAACAAATTACAGTCATCATTTGGGACCAAGGGCAAAGACTTGTGTTTTGTAATCTTAACTCCTTTTGCTCTTTGTGATTTCTGGCTTAATTCTCATTAATAAGTAGTATCTTTTAAAAATGCCAGTGTTTTCAGCTGAGCTGAGTTAAACTAAGGAAATGGCTTCACTAAAGCCCAGCTCTTTATTGAACACCTCCTCTGGGCCAAACATTGTGCTGCCTTTAAATACATTATCTGAACTCCTCCCAATGACCCAGTGAAGTGACCATGATCCCTGTATACTTCCTGGAGGCAGGGTTGGAAAGGAGGAGCAGAAATCCCCTGGGATTAAAATAGGAAAGCTGAACAGAAAATCCAGATGGAAAGAGTTGAAGCCACAAGTAGAATCAGCCCTCCCCACCTAGAGACTCCTATTTTGAACTCTTCTCTAAGGCCTTGCAAGTTTGTCTATTGTGTTTCAAGAGAGGCTAATTGGGTACAGGATTATACTCCAACATTAGAGTTCCATACCTTTAGATTAAACACTGCCCTATTCCTGTGGTTCTTTTTTCAAATGCACACACTCCTAGCAAAATAGCCTCATAAACCATTCATTCTTTAGTGTAATCATGTCAAAGTCATGAAAGACGGAGGGATGAGAAACGGTTCTAGATTCAAGCACAACTACAGAGACAAGGAAACTAAATGCCAGGTGTGATTCTGGATTGGATTTTGGATCACAAACAATGAATGATTATAAAGGATATTATTGGGACAATTGGCAAAAATTTTGAATATGAAATGCATATTAAAGTATTAGTATCGTATCAGCATTAAATTTTCTGAGCATGATCATTGTATTATGGTTATATATGGGAATGTCCTTGTTTGTAGATGTAACATGCTAGAGTAATTATGGGTGACATTATTTAGGTCACAGTGTCTACAACTTACTTAAGCAAAACATAATACTGATAAAATAAAAAAGAAGAAAAAGAAGAAGAGGAAGAAGTAGTATGTATGTACAGAGAGAGAAAGAGAGAAGACAAATGTGGCAGTTACTTGGTGAATCTGGGTAAAGAGTATATGGATGTTCATTGAACTATTCTTGTAAGTTTTCTAAACATTTGAAAATTTTCAAAATAAAAAGTGAGGGAAAGCATAAGTTTTTAGAACCTTCTTTTCTCTTCGTGTAGCTCTAGCTCTAGCCTCCAGCCTCCTCCTGCCACCAGGGAACACCACGTACAGTAACCGTTCACTTCCTGTAGGGATGTATTTCTAAATTCCTAACAATAGGCAGCTCTGTAGAGGCCCCTTTTTTCACTATATT
>JAQZBX010073864.1:0-14945 GCA_029593785.1 Cabassous unicinctus | reverse complement strand
CATTCCTTTTTTTTTTGACATAATGGGAACTTGGACCAAAACATGTGATTTCTGAGATCTGATGTATTTTCTTGCCAAAGTGAGCTCTCAGCTGAGCTAGGATTATATCTGGAACTGGAATTTATGCTTAGCACGTGAGTGGAACATTACATTTCCTACTTTGAATTGTTACTATGCTTCCCCATAGGATCCTCTGAGAGCTGGAAGGGTAGAGGCAATCAGTCTCAAGAAGACCTCTTTTGTCAGTCTTTATATTTTCCCAGTTAACATTTACTGCAGACTTTCTGCCAAAGTGGAAAGATTAGACAAAGTTGGCTGCCATTACAATTGTCTCCCTGACCTTTTTCTGAATGCAGGAAGTAGGACCATCAATTCAGATTTACATCAATTTATAAACCAGAGTGGATTATTGCCTACTAGGTGTATTGCAGAGGAATTAACTTTTAATTGAGGTGACCCAGAAAAGGAAGCTTGCTCAGTAGAGACCTTCTGCCCCAAGAAATTGGCTTTTAATTACCAATTTCTTTTCATGTCAATTCACTAGAGGTGTTTAGGGTCAGGAATCTTTTCTCTACCTCTGATGCTGGAAAGTAAAGTCTGGGGAAAGGAAAAGCACTAATGTGTTTTTGTGACAGGGGACTGAGAATGCTATAAGTCTGCTATAGAATCTCAGAAAGGGAATAAAGCATTGTGTGTTATTAACTAATGGGACATCTAAGAAATTAAGCTCTTGACCTTGAAGTTCCCTTACTATGGGCTACTTTATACTGCTAGGACTGTGGAAAGAAGCTCGTTAGAAATTATGACTGGTCACACTTGTTATATGTCTTAGGTTGCTCCTGCTTTTGGATATCTGGTCTCCTCTCTCTCTAGCATTCACAAATGCTGCAAGAACTGACACATATAGAGTGGCCCATTTGAAAACTGAAAAGTCAATTTAAAAATTTTGTTTCTCTATTTGCTTTTCTATTGTATACTTTCCTAAGGTACTTTGTCAGAATGTATTATCTCAATAAAGTTGTGGGACTATTTTCTTGTACAAATTAAGGAAATCTTGCACACCATTTTGTATTTATTGCCCTTGGTGGGACCATCAAGTAATGGCTGCCCATTCAATTCTGTCCCTATATTGTTGATGTATCATTTATGTGATCTAAACCTTCTTTAAAAAATAAAAATAAACATATACTTGTTAAACAAACACCATTTCTGAACAAGGCACTATGTTTGGATATGTGTGGGGTGCTCTTGCTTTGATACACTTCTGAGTGAAATGCAATTAAATTTTCTCCTAACAAACACTTATTTTCTTAGATAAGGGAGGAATGGATGGGAATAAGGGCTGAAGGAAGCATACGGAATAATTTCCTTATTTTAAATAGCTTTATAAATTGAAATTGCTAAGTGCCACATATTTAGTCATAGGCACGTTATGGATCACAAAGAGTTTTCTTTGGAAACCCTTTTTTAAACTACTATATGGATCAGTAGACTTTTGCATCAGTCATGGCAATAATAACCCAGGATTACAATCAGAAAGTGGTAACAATTTATTTGTTTGAAAAGAACCCCAAACACATGCAGATTTTGGCAGGTAGAAACCGTTAAGGGCGTCAGTTTCAGGACACACCATATTAACCCCACACACCTCATGAAAAATAGTTTTATTTTGATATCCCAAGGAGCAAGCCCTTTTCCCTGGTGAGCGAAGCCATCACTGCAACAGCCAAACATACAGAGAACATGCCAAAGTGAAAAAATAAACATCAATTTCCTTGCTAAAATCAGTAAGAGGTCTATTCCATTTTGTAAAGGGAAGTAGGGAGTGTTTCTCTCCTGATTATAACAACTTCTTTCTTTCAATCGGAAATTCTAAACTTTTAGGTTTGAATAAAGTAGTATATGAGAAAACAAAACCATTCTCCAGAAGTCTGCTTGTGTCTTGAAATCCAGGAGTGCCAGAAGACTCAGAATTGAATTTACCACGGGAGACTAAGCAAGCGTATTTGCTTCCCCCAAAAGAAGTTTTCATAACAAGATTTTCAAACCAGGTTAATTGCCCAAAGTGTCTCTATGAAAGGAAAATTCTCTTTAATTAATAAACCTTCCTGGTTTTCTTCCAATACTCAGATCCATCTACCAGAAGAATCTTTCTTAATTGTTTCTTTCATTGAAGATCTGTTTTGTTTTGCTTCATTTCTCATAGTCAGAGAAATAGTGTGGGACGGGCAATACTATTTTACAGGTGCCAGGTGAGTTGTTTTAAAACAAGAAGGTTATGTGCAGGAAACCCCCTAACGGGGCCCTTTGCTTGGACGTTGCCCGGTCTTTGATCTCATTCCTCGGCTTGAGGCGAGGCTGCTCCCAGCTCCTGCTGACCCAGCTATGTTCTCAGCCATAGCCCTATTTGATACCTGTGGTTTCCTTGGCCCCTAGACGTGGTGTGTTTGCCGGTGGGGGTGGGACTGTGTGTGTGCGCGCGTGCGCGTGCGGGGTTGAAGGGGCATGAGGAAGATTTAGGAGTTTTATTTTAATCCTGAATTGAGATCAAGGAATGAAGCCTGAAAAGTCTAGGAATCTGAGACCCAGCTTTTAGGTCCCTTGTTTCTACACTCTAATGAGCTTTCACTGCTACTAGTCTGGCGTCTGCTTTTTGCAGAAAATTCAGACCGAGGAAGCAAAGCCCCACAGGTCTGTTGAGTTTCTACAATGAAAAAGAAGGTTCAAATTAGAAAATATTACATGTATTTAAATAATAATAAAAAAAAAATAAGTGTGTTTAAACTAGACTAGTCAATTTAAGCCTTTGAAAAGATTGTAGGGTACCTGTTGGTCCATTTGTCTATCTATCTACATATCCACTTATAAAGCCCAAACCTGACTTAAGAATCTATCACCAAGTTGTAATAACTAGAGTTATGTGAACTCAAGCAAAATGATGCCAGGATATCGCTTTTTACAGTAAGTCGAGTAATACCTTCAGCTCTTGTTTATATGTGGTTCAATTGGAGCAAACTTTCTCAGTGTTGTGGCCTGAGGTAGTTAATAGGGGCAGAAATCCTGCCTAAGAGGAACGAGGAAAATTCTTGACTATTTCCAGTGCCCAGCAAAGTTAAGGATATCGAGGGTTGTAAAGTAAGATGGTCACTTCACATTAAGCTGAATGAGCTCCTGGAAATAGAGGGAAGTTTCATTTGTGTAAATGATATTTACACAAATAGTTTCATTTGTGTAAATTAGTACAGTAGTTTTCCAAGAATTTTCAAAATGACGTCATATACCACTGCAGTGATTTCTAGAAAACACAGTTTTGGTTACTATCTTTTGAATATATTAATGGCTCTGCTGATTTTTGCTACCATGGAATTCAATTCACACAAGAAAATGTATGCGAAGGGGAACTGCGGAACCCCTACATGGTTGCATCCAGCAATATGGAGAGAAGAATGCAAGGCTGTTCCACACACACACACACAAACACACACACTCAGACACACACTCACACACACTCGCATATGGAATGTATGTTTTCAAGGAATTTATTGGTAGTAAGATTGTATTTACTGAGTCAAGTTTCTTTCACCGGAAGAAAACAATGTTTAATTTTTTAGCTTTAGTCTTAAAATTCCTATTATCCGTTTTTAAATGGTCTTTGAATTTCCCTCAATATATGGTATACCATGTTCATTTGTTCATTCATGTATTCTTTTTTTCATGTATTCATCAAACATGCCTATTGTACTGTGCAATTGGATAGAACAAAGGTCATCCTATCCCTAGACATGTCTAGTAAGTTTGCTGATGAATGATTTACTATAAGACACATATGAACAATTAAAGAATCTGAAGTACACACTTACCTCTGGAAGAATTAGCACATCAAATCAAGGGGGAAATGGAAATGCAGATTAATTCTGAAGTGTGTGCATTTAACTTGGAAGATTTGTAAAGGCAAAAAGAAATAATGAAACAATGGATGCTTTGAATTCCCTAAAGTAACTGGAGTATATTTTGTGGGTGCTCAACTGATGCTTCTTGAATGAATTCCACACAATAAAGCGTTAAAAGGAACAGACCATAACCTGCTGTCCTTTAGGCTTGTTGTTGGGGCATATTGAATTCAGAATGTTTTGATGGAAGGTGGAGCTCTGTATGATTATCCAGCTTCTATCCTCCATCTATTTTCAGCTATTTTTATTACATTACCCACATCTCTCAAGAGTTCAATTCTTTCTACTTTTCATTGCTCTAGACAAGATTCAGTACTTTAGAAATGCTTAGCAGAGTTTTTTTTTTTAATTCAGTGTTTTCCAAGTAAGAATAATTTTCACATTTCCCACAGGTTTGGTCTTTAATCTTCTATATTTTATGAGTAGAAAAATAGAGCAACCATGGGCAGATGTGGTTTTGAATTTAGAGACTTGGAGCCAATTTGATGGTACAACAGAAAGAAAGTCCTACTGTCTCTACCCCTCTCTCTGACACACACTCACACACACGCACACACACACACACACACACTCCAGTAACAGGCTTCATGAAAACTTTTAGTAGCCCTCAAATATAAACCAAAAACCAAAGAGTAAGAAGAATGGGACTCTGAATAAGTAAACAGAGGAGGCCAAGCGCCACCATTCTCAGTGGGTTTGTATAATCTGTATATTTACTCGTCTTAAGCCCAAATTTCCTATATTATTCCTCAAAAAAGCATTTTTTTGTTTTATAAGCTAAAGTGACTTATTTCCTCAACACTGTCTTGTTTGTGGCTTGGCTAAAAGATCATCCCTAACTCTTTGGAGAAGAATGTTGAACCCCATTTAATAAGCCACTTAATTTGCTCATGTTAGGAAAAACAACAATTGTTTCTAGAGTAATCAGTGGCCTTAGGGATTTTATTTATTATATTTCTGCAGACTGCAATTTAACACAAAAGGTTTAAAAGCTTTACACAAAAGACAATCCCTTAAGTAGAGTATTTTCCTTTATTAATACTAAGTGAAGAAAATAGGAGGTGGTCAGTCTTTTTGCTGTGGGATGAATTATAAGGAAGAAACAAAAAATGCAGGCAGATTTGTAAATGCAGTAAAGTTCCATAGAACCTGGGCCAGAATTGTCAACCTGGTCTTATAGAGGGACATTCTGACTATGAACTTTGAGGCTTGTTAGAAATAATTTTGTTTCTAAGAAGGCTCTTTTGGGGCATTCTGCCACTTTTTCTCCTTGTCTGAATGGTGTGCCTCAGTCTAGACTGACATTTTCTATAGCTATTGACTTTCATTATTGCCCTTTCCTTTCATTCTCAAAATTCTTCAAAACTGTCTCTTTCTCCATCCTCCATTCAATCCATTTCAGTCTGACTTCTGCTTTCACTCTTCCACTGACACATTATTTTCTGGAAAAAAAGCAATAACAACAAAAATAAAAAAGAAGTCTTTAAATTTTTTCAAGTTTCATTTCCCTTTAAGATTGGTGAATTAATCTTAGTGACTCATTAGTTTTATATTTTGGACAACTGCCTACCCAGAGATGGCAAGATAAGGTGAAAGTGTATTTTCAATTTTTTTTTTTTGAAAAAGGAGAAAGTACCTTCTGAAAAATGAAGGAAATTCATAGAGACAGAAAGTAGATTAAAGGTTACCAGGGGCTGGTGGAAGGGAAATGGGGAGTTACAGCTTAATGGGTTCAGAGTTTCTGTTCTGGGTGATGATATGTTTTGGTGGATGGTGGTGACGGTAGCCCAATATTGTAAATGTAATTTATGCCACTGAATTGTACACTTAAAATGTCTAAAGTGGGCAATTTTTATGGTATGTATGTGTGTATACAGTGAAAAAAAATAGAAGTTAAAAAAGTTTTATGAAAAGAAAATTTATGGTGGCTTTCAGTCATACATAAACCTAAGATATTATCTATACTTAGAATTTGTCATACAAGAACTTTCAAAGATTTGCATGAGGTTTACTTGGGCAGCTTTGTTGCTAATTTCTTCCTTGCACACATTCAAGCATGCCATGATCATTTTGACTCCTTGGAAAGACCTAGATGGAATACGTACCCTTGTGAAACCTTCCCTCAGTCTTCTTTCATTCCAAAGATGTTGGTCCATGCCTCTCTTATAATGCTATAGGATGTTCTGATAATGTTTTGTCTGTAACAGAAGGGTCCTGGACTACAATTGATCAATCTGGTGTAGATCTCAGTTCTATCACTTACCTTTTGAGTGACCATGGATAAGACATGTAAGTTATCATTAAATCAGATTGAATAATAAACCACCTAATAAATTTGTGAGGATTAGATAGGAAAAAAATACATGAAAAGACTTTGTGGATTATAGCATTGTGTAAATATGTTATTGTTTGTTATCCCCAAAGGTAGGTCAGGAATTAATCTAATGTTATACATCCATTTAAGATTCATCAATAAAAGGTAGCCTTATGCCTGTTAGAGAGGCATGTCTCTTCCTCACTCCTGGTTTCTAGGAGGAAAGATTTCCTGGCTTATCTCCACCCTTTCACTTTTTCTAACTGAGGATATTGAGTGAATTATCTGATGGGTAAACTTCAGAAGAATATCTGGTATGCATGTTGACCTGAGATAAACCCTTCTTTGCTGTGGATCTCTCTTCACAGACAGCAGGAGTTTTCTTCTGCTTTTGTGGAGGATCAGCTGTGTGGAATGAGGGCTGCCCATTTGGCCAGCAGATTTATAGCCACATCCTCCAATCTGGCTTCTATCAGTTATACAGGTAATATTTTATCTTAATGCATCCTTTTTTTTTTTATTCCCAACTTGCCAGAATCTGAGTAGGAAAGGAGAGTGCTTTTATTAAGGTGTCTTTTTGGATACCCTAGCCATGCCTTTACCTGAAAGTTTAGATTAATGCATATATGATATAACAGCATCATGTTATGATAACTGGTATCCAGAAAAATTTATTCTCATAAAAAGGGGATCATGTATGTTTTTGTGACTCCCCACCCTCTCCCACTCCAAAGAAAGAACTTTAAACCACTTCCTTTAAAACTGGGGCTAAACAGAGGCCTGGAGCCAAATAGTGGTGCCAATATCATCACTACATGTACATTAACATATGAGATGCAGTGCAGTGTATTTTTAATAGGACAAGCTCTAGTCAAGACTGCCTGAGTTTGAACATTCTCTCCAATACTTGCTTGTTTTGTGACCTGGAGCAAGTTTCTTCATCTATAAAATACCCACAATAGTAGCACCTACTTTATAGAGTTATTTTGAATATTCAATGAGTTAAACATAAAACAAAACAGTGAATTATTTCAGGTAAGCACTCGGTGTAAGTTGGATATTGTTATTATGATCTTCTTGTCGTTGTTGTTGTTATTGAAAATAGTTAGATCAAGGTCGGTGCCTTTGGCTATTGCTTTTAGTTTATGTATTTCAGTCCTTTGGGCTTTCAAGTTTGATTTCAGAGGACTTCTGACTTCTATATTTCTAATATGAAAATAGTAACTCTTGAGCTACCCTTCTTCTTCCTCTCCATTTCCTCTTCTCCTTTCCTTCTTCCAAAATCCAAACCACTTTGGCACCACGTTCAACATCAGGGAAGAGAAGACAGGTTTTAGTAAGATATCTTTGTGAAATGCTAACACTCCATTTTTCTTGCTTGCCTTCTAAATTGACTCTGTATTTCTCTACTATCATAAATATATTTCTGGCCAAACTGCCCAATCTTACAACTATAGGATGTTTTGCATCTAAGTGAGTCTAAATTGAAATTGCATGTTCAGGGTTTTTATGCTGCGTCTTGTTTTTATGACCACCTTCATTTATCCATGCTATTTCATGTATGTATTATGAACTTTGGGAATTTCACAAAAGTAGTTTTTTCTCCACCAGAAAGAATGCATAGTAATATTGTTCAAGATAGTTATTTGTTTCAAATTTTTTACTAGTCTCCTTGAGATATATAGCGCAGATAAGTCAGGTGAGAAAGCAAACTAAGACTTTGGTGCCTAAAACTTTGAAATAGATGTATGATTCTACTCCCAATCTCTCTCCTGTTTATTGATTCTTTTTTTTTCTTTTTTTTTTTTTTAGATTATTTATTTATTTATTTATTTATCCCCCCCTGCTGCTTGTGTTCGCTGTGTCCATCTGCTGTGTGTTTTTCTGTGTCTGCTTGTCTCCCTTTGTTGGGTCGTTCTGCTGCATCAGCTCACCATGCCGTGCAGGCCGGCTTGCCTTCACCAGGAGGCCCCGGGAAACGAACCTGGGGCCTCCCATATGGTAAATGGGAGCCCTATCGATTGAGCCACATCCACTTCCCTATTGATTCTTGTAACTCATGTTTTCCTCTTATTATTGCACATCATCTTTATGTGGATTTTCTCTTTCTAGGCATAAACAGCAACTTTATTTTTGTGGAATGGAAGTAAAAAATGTATGTTTATGTCATTTACTCTATTTTTCTCTTTTTACCATTGTTTGTATACTCAACTCTTTTTCCCTACTGGATGATATATTCCTGGAAATGAGGACAAAATCACACTCTTCCTGGTAACCCCTATAGTCCTTAGAATATATCATAAGCTCTTTTAAGATTTTGTGTGTGCAATATGTAACTCCAAGTACATATTAGAACTACTGCATTTATTCTGAGAACCAGTGGTTCTCAACCAGGGGTGATTTTGCCCCCTAAAGGACATTGGGTAATATCTGGAGACCTTTTTCATTACCATAATTGGGGGCAGGGGGTGTTACTGGTAAGTAGTAGGTAGAGGACAAGGATGCTGCTAAACATCCTACAGTGCACAGAGCACCCCGGCAACAAAAAAATATCTAGCCCAAATATTCTAGTGCTGGAGTTGAGAAACACTGCTTTAAATGAAAGAGATTATTCTCAAGATTTCTTTCTGGGCTAATATAGATTTTTAATACTAAAATAACATGGAATATGAAGTTATATCACTTAAGTAAGTCCAACATATCATCTTAGGGACTTCAGAAATCAGAAATTGCTTTGAGAATTTTTCTTGAGTTATTTTTTTTTTTGTTCATCCTGGTGTGAATTTTTATTAACCTCATAACTCATCTCAACTTACAGAATAAGTTTAATACAGCAATATTTCATTTGCTTTAAAAATTTGGTTTAATATTTCATTAAAAATGGCAAATAGATTCCAACTTTGTGCATTTTTAAAAGGGTATTGTCAATGTTTTTAATAGTCAGTGTTTACCTTCCATAAATATAATCATTTATTAAAATGTTCCCATGTGTATATTTAAATATTATTTGGCAATTGAGGAATTAAATTTAAAGGGCATGCCGAGCAGAAGTAAGTAGGGAATGATATTCTTTCTTTTTGCTTATGACCAAAGCTAGCCATTTACTACCTCATCAATCTTAGCCAAGCTATGGTAATGGGAAAGAAGGGGTGGGATAGCTAGGTTGGGAACCTGAGAAGAAGCCATGGTAGGACTCTTTTCAGCTAGAAAGAACATTTACCCGTATTCCTCCCCTTCTTCTCTATCACCCACTTTCTCAATTACTAAGTATGTGGAGCAACCTGTAAAGCAACTTAAGCCTGGATTTGGCTTACACAGCCCTGTGCTTTATTTTAGGGAATGCTAGACTTGTGATAGTTTTGCCATCTGCCTGCTTAAGACATACATTTTCTAAAACAGGAGGTGAGTTTTTACCTTATCCCTCTTAGTTTGATAAAAGGCAAGGCATATAACATTTCTAGTCTTTTTCCTTCATTCAAAAAAATTTGAGATAATACTACTTATCCTACTTAAGTGAAACTACTGATTTGAGGACAAAACTTAACTATGTATATGCTTTTTGAAAGCTAAAGCAGCAAAAAAATGACATGAATTTTTACTTAATAAGTACCCATGTGAATTTTGAGGTGAGAAACAAAGCTCTTTAAACTTTTAGAAGTCTTCTCTTTTTCTAGTAAAATGGCAGTAGGTGAAAGTTTCCTTCTGGGGTATTCTAGGAGTCACTGTGTTGGGTTATAGTCCTTGAAGTTAGAGCAATTTGTTTTTGAAGAAAACATGGTAGGAAATGTGCTAACTCTTTCCTTTGCAAACTTCAAAAGTCAAACTCTAATTACAGATATCTCTTCCAGATTGTACCACCACTAATTTAACCGAAAACATGTGTGTGTAACAAAAGAACTCATAAAAAGAACATTTGAGGTTTCACATGGATTTCTGCAAAAGACAAACAGTAAAATCACAGAACTGGCTGATGGACACTCTGCTGTACTAAAGCTATAAAGGTTTCATTGAATCCTCGGGACTTATAGTATCCATTCATCCTTTAAAAGAAATTAAAGGTCTTAATCCACAGGGAATCTTTCCACTGCTTAACAAAGAAGCAAATCCTCCCACCTTGAATTGCACAGTATAGGAAGCCAGTGTGATTTGCACATCTGATCTCCATCCAGCCCTGTATCAGACATGCTATGGAGAGGTGTTAGCCCTGTCACTTAGCATATGACTTGAAACACCATTGGACGCTTAGAACTAGAGTTATTGCAATATGTTTCTGAGTAGAAAATTACCCATTTTGTAACCTTCTCCCAGAAAGATGCCTAATGATGCCAAGAATGCTAAAGAGATCTTCACTGACTCACCAAACAATGTGAGCTCCGTTGGCTCGTATTCAAGATGAATGTGCTCAGAAATGAACATTTAGAGACCACTTATTAACTAGGAGGGCTGACAAATGGAGATGCATCTCAAAACCCCATGGAAAAGTCAGTGTGGTCCACTTCTATGAAAAAAGCCTTCAATATTTTGGAGCGATATTGAGTAAAATTACCCAGTAAGTTGAATTCAATAAACACCTCCCTTTACCTAGTGCAACCTAGTTATACACTCCTATTTCCTTTGTCTTTTCTCATAAACTACTAAGAGGAACCTTTGAGAAATTGAAAAGACCAATACACTGGACCATGAGTCTTAGAGTTCATCTTCTAGTTTAGATAAATAAGAAATGTCTATTGTACTATTATAATTCTTGGAAATGAGGACTGTCATTTTCATGACAAATGTCTGGTGAATGACAAAACATCTTAATTTGGGGTGGGGGGCTATCTGTTAAATAGTTACCTAACTCTTTTGTGAATTGTAGGGGCCCAGAATATCCACACCCTCAGTCGTGAGTACAACAGCTTCTTCTGAAACAAATAAATAAGATACAGACTTCTGGGAGAACATGCTTCTTTTTCTTTGAAATCAAGGCACTTGGAGTGTTATTTTATACTTACCACTCAAATTCTTCTATACTGATAATAAAGGTAATTGTGCAGCCACCGTCTCCATCAACCACTGGATTCTCTGGTGACATGCATGCTAGTAGCTATGTAGGATAATATTATCAGTTATGGGCTAAATATTTTTTGTAGAAATTAATTAAAATGAAATATCTGAGTAAAGGTGGCAGAATAATTTAAGATGACAAACACTTTTCCAATATTTAACAAAATAAATTATAAAACCATTAACACAGAGATCACCCTCAAATTCACTAGCAACAATCAAACTAGGAAGTTACATTATTTTATGGTAAAAATATCTAAAAATGGCATACCTAAATATGTCTCTGACTAGATTTAAGCAACAGCCAGACCAACAGTTAGAAGCAGTTCTAAGGAAGAATGATAATCAAGAAAATCTTGTGAATTTTTATCAATATTCTTTAATTTGGAGAGAAGTAGGTCAATAAAGCTGGTGGGAAATTCTGGAACAAGTAATGACGACAACAAAATCCTGATCCAAAAACACCTACACACCACTGTGGTACCATAGCAAAAAGAGAAAGAAGAATCAGGGTCTGCAGTTTCCTGGAGCCTGTGCTGAATTGGGATGTTGGGAAGTAGCAACATCCCTTGTGGGTAGAGAGAGATCTTGTAAAGGATGTGTGATGGAGTGCTGGAAAAGATAACAGAGTCCAGGTCCCTTTTGCTGACTCTACTCAACTACGTAGGTTCTTGTGTTCCCCAATCTATGTATACTTAGACTTTAAAAAGTAAATGAAGAGCAGCTTCTAAGCCTCAATGTGCTGTTTGGGCATGGAAAGACAAATCAATTCCATAGAAGATGAAACGGGAACCAAGCAGAATTTATCCATACTATAATAGAGTTAATAGAATATATGCATATCTTCCATAAGCACGGTGGGAAAAAATGGCATGATATCTTAGTTGCCCAGATCCTAAAACAAATACCATATAATGGGTTTGGTTAAACATAGGACTGTACTGGCACATGGTTTTGATGTTAGGAGAAGTCCAAAACTGAGGCATTGTCAAGGCAATGCTTTCTCCCTTAGGACTGTGACTTTCTGGCGCTGGCTGCTGCTCATCTTTGGGGTTCCTTGGTTTTCTTCTCACATGGTGATGTCCTCTCCATTTTCTTCTAGGTTCCATTGACTTACAGCTTCCTGCTCATCCTATGACTTGCTTTCACTATTACTGAATTTCTTATGCTTATAAAAGACTCCAGTAATCTGGATCAAAACCCATCCTGTTTCAATGGGTCACACCTTCACTAAAATAACATCTTCAAAACGTCCTGTTTATAATGAGTTCACCTTCACAGGAATGGATTAAGAAGAAAGATATGTTTTTCTGAGGTAGAAAATTCAACCCACCACACATGGTAACTATGTAAGGATTTTAAAGAAACCTTTTAAAGAAAGAAGGAAAGAAGAAGGAAAAGAAGAAAAGGAAAAATTGATAAAAAAGAATTTACATGGAAAATTGTCACTCTGTATAAAAGCCAAATGCCTTCAAATGCCTCAGAGCCCTCTATGACATGCCTCTCCATTACCTCTCCAACCTCATCTCCTACTTATTTTTGACATCACCCACTGTTAAGTGGCTGCACTTACTTCCTTGCTGTTGGTGAATACACCAGAATATGCCAGTACCTCATGATGTTTGCGCCTATTCTTCCTTATGCCTGGAGGGCTCCTCAGGAAGATAACCACATGCTGACATCTTTACCCCATTATAAGCCCTCATTCAGTTACCACCTTCCCAATAAGGCCTAATCTGACCAGCCCTTTAAAATTCTCCAGTTCTTCCTATCCAACTTGATGCTTGATTTTCTACATAAGAATTACCACCTTCTAACATACTATGTAATTTACTTTTTATTTTATGCCATATGTAAATGCCCCAAGGGCAAGGATTTTTGTTGTTTTTTATTTCACTGCTCTATTCCTAGTTCTGGGGGAAAAAAAGCTTGGCATATTGTAGGATGAATCAGCTCACAGAGCCAACTATAGGCTCTCTTTCCAATTCTGTACTCAATTATGATCACATGGTATCTTGAAATCTGCTGAGGGAGTAGTTACACCATGGAAATCAGCAAATGCTACAAATCAGTTTCTTTTTCCCTAGATAGTTGACTATATTAAACATATACCAGTACATGCCTGAGTGAAGCAAATAGAACTGAGTTTGAAATTGAAAGATTTTAATTTGAAAAACCCAGCCTTATCATATATCAGTTTTGTGACTTTGGAAGATCATTTCACATTTCTGTGTCTCAGTTTCCTTATTTGTAGAGTGGGCATGAAGATACCCAACAGAAAGGGCAATTGGAGATAAAATACGTGGAAGTGACTTTGGGATTCCTGATCCGTGCTCACTCAGCCTCTTCCATCACACACTCTTCCCCCAGGCACAGGCAATAATCTTGGCTCTCTGCTTTCCTCGATTGACTGGGTTATAGAGTATTAGCATTTATTTGTAACATATTGCTGGATACAGCTTCTAATATTTGGTCATGATTTTGACTTTTAATTGGAAAAATTTTAGCTTATATTTTCCTTATCCAGTTTTGGTATCCAGATTCTACATATCTCATTAATTAAGTTGGGGAGTGTTCTCCCATTTTCTGTTCTCTGGAAGAGTTTCTATAAGCATGGAGTTGTCTCTTTCTTGAATATTTGATTGAACTTGCTTTCTTCTGGGCCTGGTGGTATATTGACAGGTATATTTCTAATTATTGATTCAATTGATTTAAAGCCTATACGGCGACTGGAGTTTCTTTCTTTCTTTTTTTATTCAGCTTTGATAAGTTATATTTTTTGCCAAGAATTTATATACTTTACCAAATCTTCAAATGTATAGGCTAATATGCATTCATAATATTTACTATTTTTAAATTATGCTGTTCAGTAGTAATATACCACTTTTTATCTGAATTGATTATTTTTAAACTCTTTCTTTTATTTGTCAATCTTACCAGAGACTTACCTATTTTGTTACTCTTTCAGAGAACCCAGGTTGGCTTTATTGATTATCTCTATGAAAGTTTTATTTCCTATGACAAAAATTTCTCCTATTTTTAAATTTTCTTTCTATTCTTTTCCTATCATTTCTGAGTTGTGAATGCTTAACTTCTTATTTCAGTCTTTTTCTTTTCATTTTCAATATCAGGATTTAAGAATATATATTTTAGCATTTTAGCTTGTCTCACAAATTTTTTTGTGTTGTATATTAATTGTTACACAGTTTAAAATACATTAACAATACTGTTATATTTTTGCCTTTGAGTCTTGAGTCCTTTATAATTGTGTTTTAAATTTTTCAAATATGGAAGTAGAGTTAAATTAATTTTATGTTTAGGGAAGTGGATGTGGCTAAGCTATTGGGCTACTGTCTACCATATAGGAGGTTCAGGGTTTGAGCTGGCCCGAGTGGCAAGCCGGCCCATGCCGAATGCTGGCCCAGCAGGATGATGCAACAAAAAAGAGACACAGAAGAAAAACAATAAGAGGCACAGCAGACCAGGGAGTTGAGGTGGTGCAAGAGATTGAGTAGCCTCTCTCTACTCTGGAAAGTCCCAGGATCGGTTCCTGGTGCCACATAAAGAGAAGACAAGCAGACACAGAAGAACACACAGAGAGCAGACAGTGAGAGCAAAAACAATGAGGGGTGGGG
>JAQZBX010073863.1:0-14830 GCA_029593785.1 Cabassous unicinctus | reverse complement strand
CCTCTCATATGGTAAACGGGTGCTCTATCCATTGCGCCACACCCGCTTCCTGCCGTGAGGTTGCTGCATCAGCCCACCACACCGCTCAGGCCGGCGTGCCCTCACAAGGAGGCCTCGGGATGCGAACCCGGGCCTCCCATATGGTAAACGGGGGCTCTATCCACTGAGCCACACCCGCTTCCCAAATATATTGTTTTGATATAGGAAAAATCAGAGGAAGGACAGTTTTTGGAGGGAATTCGAGGAATCCATTTTAAATACATTGTGTTTGAGATGTCTATTTGACATGTAGGTAAAGATGTTAAATGGGCAGTTGCCTATAGAAGTTTGGTGCTCAGGGGAGAGATCAAGAATGAAAAATATAAATTTAAGAATCAATGGGGGAAAGCAGAAGTGGTTCAAGCAATTGAGCTCCTACCTACCACGAGGGAGGTCCCAGGTTTGGTTCCCAGTGACTCTTAAAAAGAAGACCAGCACACAACAAACAGCAAATGCAAACAACGAGCAAGTGAGGAAAAATAAATAAAATAAATCTTTTAAAAAAAAGAATCAATGGGAAGTGGATATGGCTCAACCAGTCGGGCGCCTGCCTACCACACGGGACATCTCAGGTTCAGGTCCTGGTGCCTCCTAAAGAAGGTGAGCAGACACCACACCTGCCCACAACCCACCTCAACAAGCCAGATGCCACAAGCCAGCAGATTCTGCAGCCTGCAGGGAGCCGATGTGGCTCAGGCCATTGGGCACTCACCTCCCATGCGAGAGGTCCGGATTTGGTTCCTGGTGCCGAGTTCGGTTTCCAGTGCCTCTTGGAGAAGACAAGTAGAAACAGGGAGCAAAATAACGAGCAGAAGAGGGAACCATGGTGGGGGTGGGGTGGGGGGGTGGGATAAATAAATAAATCTTAAAAAAAAAAAAGAACCATTAACATCTAGAGGACATTTAATGCCATGGGACCTAGGGAGAGAATTTTTTGAGAAGAGTACTGAACTGTCTAACATTTGGAGATTGGGAAGGGGAGGGAGATTGAGCAAAGAGACGAAGAAGAAACAGCTAATGATATACGAGAAAAGTATAAGTCTGTGATGACCTGGAGGCTAAGGGAGGAACATGTGCTATGAAGGACAGAGTAGTCAGTTGAGTTAAATCTGCTGAAAGGTTGAAAATTTTAAAGTCAATGAAGTGTGTCCATTGGATTTGACTTATCTGCCCCTGGGAAAACTGGATTAAATGCTACTCCTATGTGATGCTACAGGTCCATATACATGTTTTATCATATCATTTACCACACTATATTGTTACTGTTTTAATTATCTCTGGCTTTCATTAGACTGTAGGCTCCATGAGGACAGAGGCCATGCTTGATTAGATCACATTTGTGGCACCATGCCTGACATATAGTAGATGCTGAATAAATATTTGCTCACTGATAAATGAATGAATGAACCAAAGATATAAAAAAGGCCATTGACAAACTTTTCCTCTGAAATGAACAAATAAGCATCATCTGACTCCTCAACTCTGGAAGGTTCATCAAAATCCAGCAATTGAGGGGCAGTCACACTAAAGATCATGAGGTTAGTCTTCATTCACAAAAATGGTGGGAGAACAGGGGGAGAAAAGGATGGGCCATTCAAAGCACTAAGACTGACATACATTAAAAGTAGTTGATAAACTTAACCTTATAACCACCACAAAAACTGGTAGGGTTACTCTTTCTCTACTTCATAAGCTATGAGAGCTTCACATTACCTTTTTGTGGTAACTTTTCCCATTTGAACTGTTCAACATGCTTATTTTTAACTTGATTTCAGCTGTATAATTATGCTTGGATTTGGGGGGATTTTTTTGGAGGGAATGAGATACATGCATTGGAATTTGTATGCTAACATGCTTCAACCCTCATCAGTCAGGAATCTATCCTGAGTTATCTATTCACTGAAGAGTCTTCACATTCAGCTCTTATTATCTATAGAGGAATTGGCGTTCCAGTTCTTTGTGGCATTCCATATCAAGTTTACACAGATTAATCATAGTTGACTCCAAGATTGACCTAATGTCTTAAGAGCACAGAATCTATCCCAGAATTGACCTGACTTTCTTTCAGTAATTGGACTAAGGCATGCTCCTTTTTTCCCCCAAATACACTTATGTATTAGTTTCTATAGCTGTTATAGCAAATTATCACAAACTTGGTGGCTTAAAACAACCTACTTTTATTGTCCTCCAGTTCTGGACGTCAGCAGTATAAAATCATTTCATTGAGCCAAAACCAAGTCTTTAATTTTCAACTCCTTCCTTCTTCTAGAAGAAAATCCGTTCCTTGCCTCTTCTAGCTTCTGGTGGCTGCAGGCATTCTTTGACTTGTGGCTGCATAATTCCAAGCTCTGCCTCTGAGGTCACATTGCCTTCTCTTCTGTGCATGGAGCATTCCTTCTATGTTCCCCTTAAAAGGACACTTGTGATTGCATTTAGGGCCAAACCAGATAATTCAGGATAATTTCATCACAAATTTGTAATTTAATCACATCTGCAAAGACACTTTTTCCAAATAAGGTAATGTTTATAGGTTCTAGGGATTAGGTCCTGATATCTTTGGGGACCCTTATCAGCCTACCACAATTTACATCTAGATTTACCTATTCTGTCTCAAAACTATGCCAAACAGACTTACCATAATATGTATAAGTTTGCATGCTTTTCTTAAATTCCAAAGTAAGATAAACCTGGAAAATTGTTTTGACTTTAGTATTTTATTTTCAAATTTAAAAAAATTAAAATAATTTTATTCAGGGGTAAATGCAAAGTACCACATGTAGGTTCTAGGGTTACAGACTTTTAAAAGATCTGGAATCCATATCATTTGAACAGTGTGTGAAAGGATTGGCTGTAATGACCTGTGAAAGAGAAGGTTTAAGCAGAGACCATATAGTTTTCTTTCTATGCATGAAGGGGTGTCACAGAGAACAGAGGTTAGATACCAGCTGTTTGGATGAATCAGAGACAACTGTAGGCTAACAGAGGCAGATTTCAGTCCATTATGAAGAACTCAGAATGGACAATGGAATGGGCCTCCTCAAAATGAGGTCTATTCCTAGCTCTGGAAGTGTTTATGAATGTGTAATGGCCCTGAGGGGGGCTGCAGAAGGGAGAGGTGGAGAATATATCCTCAGATAACACATTCAGGAGGATATTTTATGAAAACATAGGGTCTCTTTAATGGCTTATTCTAAATAAATCTAAGTAATATCCTTCTCCAATTCATTTGGCAACTTACAGTCAGGGTGATCTTTTAAAAATGCAAATATGATATGCCATTCTCTGGATTTGATTCATTTGCAAATCCTTTATTTGCTTAAGGGTCCTTTCAAGCCTGACCCCTGACTCTGAGCAGCTTTATCAAGCATTCACTCTCTAAGTGACTATGTCTGTCTCCCCTGCTAAAATGTAAGCTCTTTGAGGACAGAGACTGTGTCCTGTTCAGCACAATGTCTGGCAAGTGGTAGGCACACTCAAATATTTGCTTAATGAATGAATAGACTGTCTTTTTTTCTTTAAATCTGGCTTGGAATATAAAAGGAGTTTGGTGAAAGAGAATGTTTACCTGACACCAGATCAGATTTCTAGTTGCAAAGTTTCAGAAACATCAGTATGGTTTCTTGGAAGAGAAGATTTCATGAAAGAAATGGGAGGCAGATGAGCAATCATCAGACAAGTCAGGCCCATCAAAGTGGAATGTCAGAAGCTTCGTGGAAGACAGAAAAACTAGAGAGGACATTCTGCTTAAGATGTGTCATTTATTCATTCATTCTCAAATAATTATGGGGTGCCTAAAATATGTTTGGTACTAGGGGTTAGGAGTGCAAAAGTGAGCAAGTCAGACACAAACCCGCCTACAACCTACAACCAAAAGAGAGAAGACAAATACTCAAAGCACTTTCCATTAAATGTGGTAAGCGCTGTTAAGAAAAATACAGGGGTTATAAAATACCTAGCTCGCTGGGGAGGTGGGAGGACAGGCTGGAATTGGTTGGTTATGGAAGTCTTTCTTGTTTAAGCTAAGACCTGAAAAATGAGTAGGAAACTTGGCAGTCTGGTGAACCGAAAGAAGTTCAGTAACTATGACTTGGGATCCTAAAGGAAAAGACACGGAGAGATTCAAGGGCACCTTGGGAGGTTCGGTTTACAGTGACTCCTAGTGTGGGTGTTCAATAGCTTGTATTACAACATTTTACCTGAGCTGGGTTTGCTTCAAACTTCTGGTTTCCTATTCCCGGAGGCTCCTACTAAATGCAGTGTTGGTGGCCGGCAGCAGCCCGGGTGTATTGAAGACTGCGTGTAGGCGCCCGACTCGCTTTAATTTCCGCCCCGGGTCCAGGCCCAGAAGCCCAGCCCATGTCCCGGCAAGTCTTCGGACCTGGGACCCAGGGGCCGCCCTCGGCCGCGGCGATCACATGACCCGAAGTGTGACGTAGGAGGAAGGAGACGCCATTAGAGCGAGGCAGCGAAGGAGTGCTCTTCGCCTTTCCTCTGGTTCCTGACGTGGTGGCTTGGGCCCTTCATTCTCGGACTTTGCCTCCGTCCTTCCAGGCCTCGCCGGGAGGAGAAAGTGGACACGGTGCCCCGGGTCGGCGGGGCCGGGCGGAGGGGGCTGCGCCGGCCTCTGTTGTGAAGGTGTTGCGGTGGCTGTGGGAAGCTCGGCGCGGCTCTAGGACTCGGGCGGCCAGGAAGCGACGGGATGGCTGCGGCCGGCGGCGGCGGGGCGGCAGCGGGCCGAGCCTACTCATTCAAGGTGGTGCTGCTGGGGGAAGGCTGCGTGGGGAAGACGTCGCTGGTGTTGCGCTACTGTGAGAACAAGTTCAACGACAAGCACATCACCACTCTGCAGGTGCGGATCCCGACAGGGCGGGCTGCGGTGGCGCCCGGGAGCGGGAGGTGGTGCCTCGGCGGCCCCTGCCCCTTTGGGGCTGGGAGGACTTTTCTGCCCTGGGCCCTGGTGCTGGGCTTGCAAATCTCAGACCTGTCACATCCGCCTTCGGATTGCCTTTCCGAATTCACGCTGGGAGCATGCGAGGTCGGGGCAGCCTGTGAGCGTGAGGACCGGCTGTTGGGAGGGCAGTAGAAGGGCCCTCTTAAAGTCCCCAGTGTTCCCCGTGGTGGCTGCGCACATTGTGGGGAATCCCCATCGGTGGGCTAGTTTTCCCCCTTTGGTGCGCTTCTGCCTGGGTCCTAGGTGCCTTGATCCCACAGTCAGCCCTTTTTCTTTTTCGGAATTAGAACTTAGCTGCGGACTTGATTTCGCGAAGTAGGTGATTTATAACTTCAGCGCTTATTGATGACTAAGTGTTTAGGAAAGTTCCATTTTCTCCTGTCTTTCAGTAATCTTCTGATTGGCAAAACATTAGTCTCTAGAGGGTTTTTGAAATGACCGCTTGCTGGTGCGGCTTACGCAATTTCTTTGTTGCCTACGTGGGTCTGACTTGTGGGTCACTTAAATTCTGCGAGGACCCACATGGAAACGTCATGTAAATAACTCCCCAACAGTTCGTCCCCCATATGGAGGCTTAGCAGCTTCATTTCCGTTACCTGTAATACAGCACCTGCTTTCTTCTGCAGTTACCTTATGGTTAGTCCGAAAAGTGTTCATATGTAATCTTTCATTGGGAGTGAAGCCAAGATATTGAGGAGTTGTAATCTACCCTCAAGAAATTAGTTTGCATGAGTCAGAAGAAAAAAAAATCCTGCTAATCTGACTGGATCACAGAGAAAAAATCTGGTGGCTTTTTGAGCTTGTCTAGGCTCAAATACCACCTCCATTTTTTAACTAGCGATGTGATCTTCAGCTAGTTTCTTAACCTTTCTGTGCCTGATTTCTTCCCCTGTTAAAATAGCGATAATAATAGTACCTAAACTCATAGGACTGTTGTCAGGATAAATATATGTAAAAGCACTTAGAACCTGTCCCAATGTAAATTCTCTGTCTTCTTATCACTGCTCCAAATTGCTCAATAGATTTTAATTAGTAATTGTGTAGTGGGTACTATTTGATAGAATGCCCAGTCTCCTAATTGTGACCATTGTTATTTGATGCTATTATTAAACCACTGAAATTAGAATTGTCAAAGATGCGCAGATTCTGGTTCCATGTTCTATTTTTACTCCTCTGTTTATACTTCTATATAAAGCTTGGTATCTCAAACAGTGAATGTTCAGGACACTACATTTTTTCTTCTTCTTAAATGCTTGTCCAAAAACAATTATTTCTTAATAGTGAATTGTCATTGTTGAGTGTGACTAGTAAGACTCTTGTAGAGTAAATACTTATGATCATTGGAAGTTTAGAAATTCATTTAGGCAAAGTAATAACAATAACTAAGATTGTTATTAGTGAGTTCTTACTGTGCCAAGTGCTTTATTTCTTACAATAGCCTTTGAGGTGGATCAGCCCCTTTTACAGGTGAGGAAACAGGCTTGGTTAAGTTGAGTAATTTGCTGGCAGTTACGTTGCAGCAAGTCCTGGTACTTTAAGTGGCCCAAGCTTGGATTTGAACCCAGGTCTGACTTCAGATCTTGAGCAATTGTCAGACTGCTTCTGGATATTAGTAAACAGCCCCTTTGGTTTCCTTCGTCCTACAGGTCCAAAATCAGAGATAAACCCGTATAACTGAGTTCTCAATGTTTTCTTTTAAAAGTAATTTAGCCCTTCGACCTAAAAATTACACTTTTATTACAACTTTCTAAAACATCCTTAAAACAAAAAGCAGGATAAAGATTTTTAAATATCTGAGAGAACACACTGCCATCTACACAGGAGAGGGTGAAGTTATAGTAGATCTCCAGTATAAAAAGCAAAGCAGTCATAATGTTAATAATCATATAAATTATCACAAACAGTATCTGGTTTATATTACAGAATTGAGGATTTCATTGCATACCAATGTATGGAATCAGCACTGTATCTAAGCTCTTTCTCTTAGGTATCAATTCATCTCATTTTTCCTAATCATTTTTCTCAGAGAAATTTACTTCTTGTGACCTATAAGACATAGCGTTGTATGCTTTTATTTCAGAATGGAAGGAAGTTCTGTTTTTATATCATCCATCAGAAGATGTGAGAGGAAAAGTTCCTCTATTTTCTTGTTAACAAAACGACTCATCTTTGTAAAATACTTTGTGTTTTGCACAGTACACTTGTGCATTAATTTTTCAAAGAATTGGACAGAAACCTGAGATAGTTTATGGTTCACTGCTTCAGTCTTTTAATATCCCAGTCAAGTGATTCTCCACTTTTGTTTGAATATCTTGTAGGGGAGATGAATTGATACATAGACAATAGATACCTCACTGTGTCCTGAGGTGCCCATATCATCGTGAGGCAGGCCTAATTTCCAGTAAGTTTTCCCATGAGTAAAGCCAAACTCTTTCCTGTTGTAGTTCTGCCCTCTGAATCTTGGTCTCACATGATATACCTTCTTATTGTTCAAGACAGCTATCATATCCTCTTGAGTCTTGTCTTCTCTTGAGTAAGCAACTCTTGTTCCTTTAACTTGGATCTCCTATGGCATTGTTTTAAATCTTTCACTCTTCTGACATCTCTTTTCTAGAGACTTGATATTTAATTATTGTTCTTTCCTCAGAGTTTGATGCTATGAACTGTAGAAATGATTCAAGGAGTGGTTTGAACTGAGCAGAGAAGTGCATGCTATCACTTCCTCTGTTGAGAATCCTTTTCTAATGTTGAAGTAGAAAAGATTCTGTGAGCTTTTTGGTTAGTTGTCACATCAATTAATATTGGGCTTGCTGTCAGCGAAAACAACTTAGTCTTAATTGCTTTTTTTTTTTTTTTTCCAGAAAGCATTACATCCCTCTCATTCTTTGTTCTGAGATTTTGCAATTAAGTCTTTTTGTCCCTAATGTTTTTGACCCATTAAACTTGGCCTTGCCAGATTTGCTCCAACAGATATGCCTGCTAATATCCTTTTAAATCTTAATTCTGTAATTCAAGAAACATTGATTTAGCCTCTGTAGGGCATGCACTGGGTTGGGTCCTGGGCATGCAGAGAACAAGGTATAGTTCCTATTTTCTGGATTTTAATTTTGTCACCTGGAAATTTGGTAAGAATGTCTTCAGTGTCATTAATAAAGATGTTGAAAGAAAGGGGTGAAAGTCAAGTACGGAGCTCTGCAGCATGTCTCACTGTAGTCCAGAGATGTGTGACCAATGGTGTGTTTTTTTCCTTTAGGAATGCAGAATCTTAGAGGGTGGCTTTTTCAAGCTATGCAGGGGCCACAGTCCATCCCCTCTTTTTCCCTCTTGAGTGAGAAACTCAGTGAGAAACACTTAATGGCGTGTTGTGCATATTAATGATGTGGAAGCAGAAAACAGCTTCAGATGGACTTGTGGTGGACACAAATCCTTTAATGAAAATGGTTATTCCATTATAACAAATTCATAAATTTTTTTGCCGTAGTCGCATCAGTCTTGACCATAGGGTATATAATGAGATGCTTTGCAGAAGACAAGATATACTTTGTGCAGTACCCATATCTATTAGGAGCCCATGCGATGTGGTAGAAAGAGAAAGTACTTGGGCTTAAAGTCATGTAAAGGTTCCCGCACAGTGCCTGGCACGTGTTTGTTTGATAAATATTTGCTGTTGGATGAATAAATTGTGCTTAATTTATGTTTATTTTCTTCTTTCATGGTAACTAAGCCAAAAAAGATGAGATTAATTAATTTGGCATGAATTGTTTGAGAACCCATGCTGTCTCAGCGGGATCAGTACATTTCAAAATTGCGTGTAGGGAATATGATTTTTTTTTAAATTTTAATTTCCAGTCTAGAGTTTTGTCTGGAATTTATATTTCTGAAATCCCCTTCTTTTCTGAAAAATTTTAACATTAGCCATGTTTTTATTTTTAACCCTGCCATTTTCCCCAGAGTTGCCCTTATGTTACTTGTGGTTTTGGAGTAATCTTGTAGGTTAGCTTTCTGTGAACTCAAGATCCTATACCTGTCCTGGAAAAGTTAAGCTTATATGGAGTACTCATGCCCTCTTGTATGACTTCCCTTCCGATTTGAGGCTTCAATAAACTTGACAGAGACAAGACAGACAATTGGAGTGAGAGAGTTACTGCTTTTTCTTTGACATTTATTAAGGCAATATTGCTGAATCTAAGCAATTAAATTGAAGAAACATTTATTTATTACCTGTTATATATCAAACATTGTGCTAGCTGGAAGATATAAAGATGTGTGTGAGGCTTTTAGTGAAGGCTAATAATAGTTTCTTTTTGTTTTGAACATTACTTGGTGGGGGAGGGGCTTTTTGTTATTCAAAATTTATCCTATCATTACCTTACTTTAGCCATCAGGTAGCTTTTCAGACTTTATTCTTACATGATTGTGTCATTTTGGTTGTCACTACTCCTGTTTTTTGTGTGTCCTTCTTAGATCTGTACTCCTGTGCAGGTCACTTCCTTCTCTTTAGATGTACCCCTTTTTTCCTTATTTAAAGTGCTTTAAGATTATGTAATCATATTTAAGTACTTTCTATCCCTTTTGACACTTTCCTATGTAAAAAGGGAAACCAACAATCATTTTCCATTTTAGAGTTCTATCTGTGGAATTCTGTCTGCCTCTTGAAGTCTAAGGTAGATGCCTGTCATTTGATTAGCAAAGCAGTGCTGTAAGGTTGACTGGGCAGGTAGTATCCTGACAGTTTGGCAAATGAGGAAACTAAGACTTAGATTAAATTTCTGACTTCCTCAAATAGTTAGGGTGTACCATTTTTTTCTTAAACCAAGTCTACTAATATATATATATTTATATTTATATTTATATTTATATTTATATTTTATTTTTAAACACCTTAATCTCCCAAACAAAACCTAGCATTCAGGTTCTAGGAGTTGATTTTATTCTTTGCATCATAGTCTTTGGTCTAAGAATCTTGGTTTCCTGGTTTGAAGATTAATATTTTGAACGCCTGGAATACATTTTAGATCCCTCTGGAAAGCCCATCAGTGTCGATTCAGCCAATTCAATACAATATCTTTTAAAAATGTAATAGTCTGTGGACCCCTCCTTCCTCCCAATATTTTACCAGCTAATTGTACATGTGGGCTGTAGAAGGTTGGGTGATTTTTTTTTTTTAAGAAGAGTTTTTCTAAATTGTGGCTGTGAATTCCTAATATATTAGTTTTCCGTATCTGACTGCCTTTTTTATGCTTTGTGCTTTGCGCTACTCCTTAGAAGTGACTTTTTGTCTCTCCGTTTGAAAATCTTTGTTTGGATTCTAAACTGATTATAATATCTCTTTTTTAGAAATTAAGGACAAGAAATGTAGAATTACTCAAGTGCCAACTTGGTTTTCTGATAGTTAATTTTTTTTTTTTTTAAGATTTATTTATTTATTTATTTATCCCCCCTTGCTGCTTGTGTTAGCTGCGACCATTCGCTGCGCACCTCCTCTGTGTCTGCTTATCTCCCCCTTGCTGTGAGGTCCTGCCGCATCAGCCCACCGCGCCGCGGGGGCCGGCCGGCCCCCACAAGGAGGCCCGGGGTTGAGGCCCCGGAAGCGAACCCGGGGCCTCCCACATGGCAAACGGGAGCTCTGTCGATTGAGCCACACCCGCTTCCCTCTGATAGTTAATTTTTATTGCCTTGCTGCAGAGAATAATTTTATAAATTATCTGCATGAATCCTGTCATACCTTAAGTTTAGAATTGGTAATACATACTTTAAAAATACTTAAACCTGCAACAGTGTTAGCAAATCTAGCAAACATATTTTAACTATTTTTAATTACTCACACACATACTCTGTTTATGAAAGTATATTGAACTCAGTCCATATTAGAAAAAGACAGGAAAGTGTATGTCCATAATTCAGTTAAAGTGTTATTTTCAACAAGTTCCTTATAGTTATAAGATTCTGTATTAGACAGTTTGCTTTGCCAGTAGTTAGCAAGTACAGCAAGTGGTCCTGTTAACAAAGAACCAAAAAAAATCAATCAAAGTTATGAAAGGCCTTTTCTTTGGCAGATATGTTTGTTCCTATTATATTTCTCTTATAATCCTGTTATTTTTTTGAACAATTTTAAAAAAAAATTATTTTATTTTATTTTTATTTTTTAGTTATCCACTATAATTTCAGATAAGATATTGGGTAAATAAGAATGGGTACTAATGACAGCCTGAGCCAATAAGTTTATTGTTTTTGTTTTTTTTTAATACCTCCTACAATTTGGAAGATGAAATCATTAGAATTAGAAGAGTTAGTGGTGCCATTTCCCAGGATTTGTAGGTATAGGGTAGAAAATATACCATTACCTGATCCTCGTCACTTTGTGCCTTTCCTGAGAATATTTTGGGAGGTGACTTGGTGTCCAGGAACACTTGCTGTCCAAGGGGAGGAGTGTGAGGTTAGGAAATGAGTAAATTGTTCTGGAATAGGTAGCTTGGTGCAGTGAAAGAGCACTGTGGAGTCTGACAGGCTTCCACCTGCTGTAGCATCAGGCTGAACTGTATGACCTTGGGGGAGTCACTGAATTTCTTTCAAGTTTCAGGTTCACAACTATAAAATGGAGCAAATTGCCCACTTCACAGGGTTGTTGTAAAGCTTAAATGAGAAAGCCCCAAGCACAGTAGTTGCCTCATAATAGGTACTATTTTTTTCTGCCTGTTTTCCTAGAACCTTTTGAAGTGATATATCAATTCACCATTTTCCCCTTCCCTTTCTAGAGTGAGGAATGGGATGTTGCCAGGGATTTTTAAAAAATATAATCAATTTTATTGAAACTTATTCATAAACCATACAGTCCATCTAAAGTGTACAGTCAGTGACATTTGGTATAATAACAGAGTTGTGCGTTCATCCCTTCAATCAATATTAGAACATTTTCGTTAGAACCCAAAACAAAAAAACCATACCCCTTAGTAATCACCTCTCAATCTCTCTGTTGTTCTCCTGTCATACATAACTGCTATTTCCATCTCTATAATTTATTTGTATTTACATTTAGTATACATGGAGTCAAGCAATATGTAGTACTTTTTGTCTAGTTTCTTTTCACTTAGCTTACTTCCCTTTTTCTTTTTTTTTTTTTTTTTTTTTTTTTTTGTTATATTGTTGGAAGGTTATTTATATGTTACTTTACTGTCCATAGTTTGCTTTGGTTGTATTTTGCCCAGATATCACCCTAATATTAACATCTTGAAACATTAACATACATTTGTTCTGTTTCAGAGAAAAATATTCTTATATATGCACTATTAACCATATTCATTTTTCACAAGAGGGTTCACTATACTATACAGTTCCCATGTTTCATTGTTTTAGCTTTCCTTTCTAGTGATTTACACAGCTGTAGACTTTACCTTTCAACCACTATCATACCCATATATTAGCACTGCTAATTACAAACACTGTGATGTGTTTTCACCATTTCTATTCATTTCCAAACATTTCCAAACAACATTTTTACCAGTTCTGCTCACATTAAACCTCAGCTTTCCATTCTCTAACCTCATTCTATCTTCTGGTGACTTATATTCTAGCTATTAACTCCATGAGTTTGTTCATTATATTCAGTTCATAATAGCAAAATCATACAATATTTGTCCTTTTGTGTCTGGTTTGCTTCACTCAACATAATGTCTTCCAGGTTCATCCATGTTGCCATATGCTTCATGACTTATTTCTTCTTACAACTGAATAATATTCCATTGTGTGTATATGCCAGAATTTATTTATCCATTCATCATTTAATGGACACCTAAGTTGTTTCCATCTTTTAGTTGCCAGGGATTTTTCAATCCCTTGGAAGTGTGGATATTGTTTTTGATATATACATGAGCAATTTTCTTGGGAGTAATTTTGTTCATAGCTTTCATCAGATTCTCAAAAGAGTTCATCATTACCCCCATCTCCACTACCACATAACAGAATTAAGAACCACTGCCTCAGAGTAAATATTATAACTATACATGGTATCTAAGTGGTCTGGCCAAATTAATTATGCCTCATAGGGGTGATTATAAAAAAAAAAAGACAAATTTCAGCCTTTTGATTGTTTGGCATTGAAGGCAGAGCAGAGTGTGAAGGGAGACCAGAAGTTTTTATATTATGACATGAAATGAGACTGGTGGTGATAGAAGCCCAGAGAAAATATGAAAACTAAACAAAGCTTGTAGGGTTTTGGGGGGTATGGCATGACAAGGAAGGAGGAAGTCTCACTGATAGAATTTCTAAGATTCTAAACCTTAGTGACTTGGAGAATGTGATCAGAATACTAAAGTCAGAGTGGAAAACCAGTTTTGAAGGGAAAATCAGTTCAGTTTTAAATATGTTTGAAAGAAGAGAGGCAGTTAAGTTAACCTATCCATTTAATATTTGGATAAGATTCTGTATAGCATTGTTATTTAACCCATGAAAATACTGAAGGTCAAATAAATTATACAGCTAGTAAATGGCAAAGCTGAGATTCAAGTCCAGATATGTCTGCTCCAAAATTCATATTCTTAGCCCCTATACTATAATGAATGGGAGAAATGCTTTATTCACATATATTGTCATAACACAAATTTGGTCTTCTCATTTTCCAAATTCTTCCTTTAGCTGTTCAATTTATTTTATTACCCTTTCTTTGTTTCATTTAATAAAATCTTCTTGAAGGCAGACATTCCTGGATTTGATCCTAACTCTACCATTTTTTTCTATCTCTGAACTCTTTAGTTAATCATTAAATCCAGTAGCTTTTTCTCAGTTCTGATTTTCTTTAGTGTTTCCTTTGTGTTTCAGTAGTAATCCACCATCCTAGATTTTCATCTGTCTTAACTTCTCTATACTTTCTTCTAACAGATATACCTAAATGTGATTATCTCTACATAGCTCTGAACTTGGCTCTCTCTTCGTTTTTTAAACATGTCAACTGACTCTTTGGAATCTGACAATATTTCCTCTTTAATAGCTCTTGTTCTGTTCCCTCTAGTCTATCTTTCAGGCCCTTTTGTTTTTCTGTCCATCTGTAGTAGCATTCTGTCTCCTGGGATTAGGCCTGTCCTTTCAGGTCCAACCTCCCTTCCTATCCCAGAGTCATTTTCCTAAAATAAAAATCTTATATTTCCCCACTGCTTAAAACCCTTAAAGCAGTTTTTAATGATTCTCCATTGCCAACAGTACTGTTTCTTAATAGTTATTCTTTAGTATGCAATAAGTATTTCTCCTGGGAAAAAGACATTCTGTGATCAAATGAGTTTGGAAAATACAGAGATAAACATAATTAGCCAGGCTTCCTTTTGGCAAACCCTCACAGAACCTTAATGTGGTAATGTGAATTTATAAAGGTACAGAGCAATAGGCAGTATTTCCCAAATATACCTCGCTGTTATATACTTGTAAAAAAAATACATGTCTAGTGTCTTGAAACAGGTTTCATTAAGACCCACAAGGTAAAGTCTATACTTCTAGACATAGAATCCTAGGATCTTTTTGATTCAGCCTTTGCCTATCTTTGTGGTCTCATCTCTGGCACTGACTATAGCAACTTGGAGTTCCCCATAGGGTGGGAGCAGGTGGGGTGGGGTGGGAGAGCATCTGTTTCAGGTTTCAGTGCCTTCAGTTTTCTGTCAGGAAAACCCCTACTACTCCTAAAGGGGAGATTTTCACCTCTCTGAAACCTTTGACTCATCTAGGCAGGCTTTGCACTTCCTTTCTCAACACTCTCCTCATAGTATACTTGGCAAGACTCTTCATTTTAGCAGTTATCACATGATATTGTAATTCTCTTTACATTTTTTTTAAAGATTTATTTTATTTATTTCCCCC
>JAQZBX010073862.1:0-14853 GCA_029593785.1 Cabassous unicinctus | reverse complement strand
GGAGGAAGCAATAATAGGACTAGAGGACAAGTAACTGAAGGGCGGCAGAAACAAAAGGAAAGAGAAGTGGGAAAGGGTAGTGACAGAGACAGGAGGAGAAAAAGAAAAGGAAGAAAAGGTCCGTGCTCTGGAAAGGGAGAGGACAGTTACAGAATCACAGGCCACCAGGGTCAGTGCCAATCTGCACAGCTCAGATGGCTCAGGGATTACCATTCTTCATCTGGGGAAAAACACACCTTCAATACACAAGAAAATGACAGTATTGGTATCAGGCGGCAGTCTCTGCATGCTGTGATGTGTGTACCAGATGTCAGAGGAAATGTGGATGAGCAGGTCCTAAGCAGGAGACAGTAATAGCACAGACCCTATCATTTACTCATAGAAGTATAAACCCTTTCCTTCAACCTTCCAAAATTTTCCACAGCAGAGAAAGAAAACAGAATGCCACCACTAAAATGCACAGGTTTCACCTTGCTTTTTTAATATAGTCCTTGGTATATGCATTTCTGGTCAGGGAGCAAAGTTCTGATGGGTTTAATGGTGCACTCAATGCAGTGCTTGGCGCATTCCATCAATTTTTTTTAAAAAATTGCATCTCTTATTTCTTTAAATACATTAATCAGCCTAGTGTAGGCAAAACGAATCCATCGGACAATGCAATAAACATGAATTATCATCTATCCAACACGCATAATGGCTTAAAAATACATAATAGCAGGTGTAGTTTAAATGATTAGTTATTACACCTGTGGTGGGTCTGATTCAATTGGGAAAAATCATCTTTAATAGGTTAAAAGGTTTAGATCACCATGCTTTCCTTAAAGTGGCTGTAGAGAGCGAATGATGGAGTGCCCTGTCATTAGTAATTCATTTAAGAAAAACGTGGGGGATATAGCAAAGAACAGCATAAACGAGCGAATCCAATTTAAACATCAGGTAAAGTAGAAAACACCTTTTAAAAAAGCAAGATAAATGAATTTGGAAGAGAGATGAAATTGACGTATTTATTTTAACGGGAATTTGACAAAGTCCCGACACACTTCAAACTTGCAAAAATATGAACAATTTCTTTTAAAGTTTCCATTCACTAATTTCCAGTCATATAAAATAATACTGCCAAACACCTACATAAAGTATACTTGGGGCTTGTTTATGCTCCTCTTGATCTTTGTCTGAAAATGCAGGCGACAGGTAAATCACATGTTTAACAGCATCGATATCACTACGTCAGATGCAAAAATATAAAGCACCCAAACTAAGAGCCTCGACATAATGTGCTGAATAAGAAAGATACCCCAGAGAAGCAGCTCCATAAGCTTCATAAGGATGACTGTATGAACATCTTTCTCCTCCCTTCCTAATTATTTCTTCAGCTACTCTTTTACTATTCCCCTCCCCACAAGGAACTGGTACTACAATGGGGGGTGGGGAGAGGCCTGTCCAATCTAGAATTTTATAAGCCCTATGATTCATACATAGATGGCAAAAGATTTCTCAAAATTCTTAACCCATAATGCAAAGATTCTAGCATGCAAATAACTGACAATGCACTCTGTGTGTGCCTTTCATTCACCTATTGTCGGGTACTTTTCATTAACTTCACGAAGCAATTCAAGTGACTCTTTCCTCTGCAGAGGTCCAACACACACAACATGCTTTTGCTGGATTAAATGATGGCATGCCTGCAGCCTGTCCTGTATTATCGTTTGCTTTTCTAATTAGAAGATGAATGTGACTATTCATGGGTTATATCTGTGCCCAACTAAATTACATAAATTCAGGCCAAATCTTCCACCTCAATGTCAAAGATGTAAAACGGAGACAGGAACTTTATTGCACACGTTGTGGGAGTGCAGCAAGCCAGGGAAAATTCTGGCACAAAGCACTTGATGCCATCATCTAAGCTACTTGTACTTGAGTCAATGATAAATATGGAATTGGCTTCCTTTTCCTTTGTTCTTGCACTAATAAAGTTCTTCATGAGTGCACCTCTAATTTCCAGTAGCTAGACTCAAAAAAAAAGACCAACTCAGAAGAAAACAGGAGCAAAGTTGGTCACTCCCCCACCAACCCTATCTTCTGTCCCCCTCCCTAAAGAAAGCAAAATAAAACCCTACCACCAACAATTCCACAATTTTAGGGATATTTAATATTTTTCACTCTTTATCACTTAAAGCTATAAGGTAAAATTGAGGTGCAAAGAAGAGGAGTAAATTCTTCTCTTGGCACAATTAAAACAATGGTTATGCCAGAGTGACTGCCACCAACTCTGAAAAAAGGGGTGGGGGGGGAGCTTCAGACTGAAAACCACTCTTGGATCCAAGACGATTGGCCAGCTGAGGGAGACTTGTGTTTGAGAGACCAGGATTTGTAAGTGCATAAATCAATGGCATGCGGTATACTCAGGGGTTATCTAATAGGAACTATGTGCTGTTATAAATGCATTGTGTAGGATAAGAAATCCCTGGTGAGAAGAATCGAGGTTCCTGACAGTCCTTGCAGAAGAGATGCTTCCCATGTATTTTAAGCTCTCCTACAAAAGACTTTTACGTTGTACTCTTCAGAATGCACCAGGGGGACGGGAGGACAGAGGCTGCCTATCGACGAGCCTGGGGTGTGAGGGCACCTGCGCACTTTGCACTGCCATGTGACCCTGGTGCGCTGTCTCCAGTGACACTTATTTGGAACACCACCAATTCCAGCCCTCCAGGGTGCTACAGACACGTCTACCTCCTAAAATGCAGGCATTCGTTAGCCATTTTAAAATATTAAAAACATTCAAAAATTAATGACACTAACAACCAAAGGCAAGTCCTTTTCAACCCAGAAAGGTCACATCTAGAGGGCAAAAGGAAATGACCAATGTGCAGGTCTGAAACCCCATTCTGACGCTGCACTGCTACACGTGCACTGCACAGATTAAACTGCCTGTGAAGGGTTCCTACGCTCCTACTCTTACGTCGATACCCAGGATCCTATTAACAAGCGTTAGACCAAAGCCAGCTTGAGTTTTAACAAGGACTGACTTACGGAGAATGAGAGAACCACTTCAAACAGAAATGCTGCATTTTAGTAAGAAATCAGTACTCTGTCACGAGTTCCTTGACAAATATGGTCATCGGTGGCACAAGGAAATAGTTGCAAAGCAGCTGTTAATCAGAGAAACACATCGCAGAACGCTGATGCTAGCACTCGTGAAAAAATGCAACGGGCTAATTATGAAGCTATATATCTCACTAAAGAGGCCATGTTCCTTGAGATTCCTGGCAGAGCACGCCTGGATCCAGGGTCCTAGGACAACATAATTCTGGCTTTTCTGCATCCAGAATCTTCTGTAATCTGTGGTTCACAATCCGGGGCACTCGGCTCTCTGTTCCTTAATTCCACATGCCCTCTTTCTAGCCAGGGAACAGGCAGGGGAGGGAAGGTAGCAGGGGCAACGACAAGTGACACTCCACGGTGCTGCACAAATACACCCCAAAGGTGACAGATTTTAAACCAGAGTAAAAGAAAACCTACGAGCGTGAAAAAGAAACAAAACAGCGGCTTCATAATTCTAAGTGGAACAGGAGGGCGAACGTGAGCGAGCTTCAGTCAGAGTAGCCCGAGACGCCGCAACAGAAATAAGGGAAAGAAGAAAAAGCAGCAGCATTAAACAGAAAAAAGAAACAAAACGTTTGAAATCTCAAGAAGAGAGAGAGAGACTGGCAGCAAGCTGCTCTCTGAGTGTGAAATCCAACTCAGAGAAGCCAGGGGTCTAAAAGCCAGGTAAGAGGGGAAAGTTAATATGCAGAGGAAGGCTCGGTCAGCCAAAATTCAATACGCTGCTCCGCAAGGACAAGGAGGAACAAGGCTCCCCGAGCCCAGGCTGGTGGGAGCGGGGGGAGGGGGCTCCCCTGAACGCTCGGAGCAAAACCACTGGAATGGCAAGAGGGGAATAACCTTGAGGTGGACAAGGCTTGGAGGCAGCCGAAGCACAGAGCCAAAGTGCCCCCTAGCCGGAGCCCGCGGCGCCGCAGGCCGGAGCGGCCGCTGCGCTAACGCACAGTCCAAATGAAGTGTTTTCACTCAGTGAAAAGGAAATGTTTTGCAAGATGAAACAGAATGAAAATTGAGGTTTTAGGTAATTACTAGTTGGCATTTACATATCACGGGCTGGTTCAACACCTATTCATTTTCCTCTTTTATTTTCAATTTTTAAAAATTGCTCATTAAAAATGAACAGATGACAGTGACAGGATTTTTTTTTTTTTTTTTTTTTTTACTCTTTCTCCTTCTCTGAGGGCTACAAAATTAAGAGGTACTTTGAGCCCGTTTATCTACAATTACCACACGCACACACCAAGGTATGTTTCATTTACATTAAGGGGGGGAAAGGAGAGGGGAAAGTCAACAAAAGCCAGGAAGTTCAAAAATAAAGACGGCATGTTGTACTCAGGCCAGCCTCCTGCACCTGGGTAAGGAGTGCACCATCAAGTGCTCCGGCACTCAAGGAGTTAAAGGAAATAGACTCTCTTTCAACTTGGAATTTCCTGGTTTTTGTCACTGTGTCCTTCCCATTGTTGATTTGGGTTACAATCCTATACTAATTAAGCTTGTGGGCCCTAATTTCCTTTGTTTTTCTTTCCTCTGTCCTTTTGTTTGTCACATTAAAGAAATAAAATATCTCTGGTAGAAGTGCACAAGAGTTGGCATGATAGACCATAATATATTTTAAGGTCTATTGTGTAAATCTGTATTTAGGGAATTCTAAAGCATGCATTATTGACCCTAGTCTCTCTCAAAACACATTGATATATGTAGCAAAGGCCTTTATGAAAAGTGGCAACTTCACATGTGCAAAAACTATCTTTCAAAGTGAAATATCTCTGCGATTTAAATTTTTCTTCTTGGCTCTCGTTAAAAATATTGCATGATCTGCTTGCCAGAACGTCATTGTTTTGTTATTTGATTAGTTTTTCCAGAAATGTATGGGAAATTTTTAAAAGCTTCTTAAACCGACACCCACTGTTTAATATCAAGTGGCAGTGTTTTAGGGACTACGGGTGACTGTGGAGAGGCCCCCATGTCCTGCTAAAGCACCCTGGGTGCCGGCTTCCAGCTGGAAGGGAACAGGCACAGTTGAGTAGTAAAGCTGAAGAGCAGAGCCGTAGAAAGAGCTGTAGGGAACACACTGGCTGTAGAGGAAACAAAAACCCTTGCTTCTGGGTTGAGAAGATCAAAGTTCCTTTTTAGGAAAGGTTGAGAAGAAAAAGGATTTTCTCTTTCAGGGAGAAAGAAAAGCAAATTTAAATGCCTTGTCCCCATGCATCCCCTCCTGAATTTAGATAGCAGCCCCTCTAATTTTTGATGCAACCAACAAAGCAGTTACCCAAAGAGGGGAGAAAAAAAGGATGACATTTGCCTTTTCCTTGGCTTTGAAATCCAACTGGCAGCAAACTGTTTGAAGTCCTGTTTAGAGAAGAAACTGTAATAGCCTCCATGCTGAAAAGAGGAGGAAAATGCCATTATACACGGATCACGGTAGCAGTGACCTCAGCAGAGAAGGCAAACAAGCTGGCTGCAAGTCTGAGACTCAGCTAACGTGCCAGGAACAGAAATAAAAGGTTTATGTGCCAGAGGCAAGTGGCAAGGGGTAGGTGCTCGGTCCCAGGAGATACCAAGAAAAAGCAAAGGTTCAATTTCTTAACAGATGTCTTTCGACAGCTCCTTGATTGCTCCTTCTTCCAGTTCCCCTTGGTTTTGTGTCTTCTACATTCCTCCACTTTCCCTGCACTGTTACAGAGGAAGCAGAGAACACCCAGGCTTCGTGTTGTAAAATTAATGAAGGTGTCAAGCTGTTGAGGTGAATCACTCCCGAGGAATGTAATGACTCAGTGTCCAAGAGGCTCCCTGGGAGAGCTGAGCTCACATGGTGACGGTGGCTGATGACTCCAAAACTAAAATTATATGCAGCGCACAGTCCTCAGAACCTTCGTAACAATACCACTGCCTCTACCGCCTAGTCCTTCACTCCGTTTCTTTCCGTCACTGGCTAGAGTTTGTGCATTTTAGAAGTTACTTCCCCTAAACTCTAGTACCTTCGGATGCTCAGTGGGCTAAAACACTACTTCAGTTCCCACCTCTTTTGAAATCCAGGCCAGAGGGAGATTGGTGAAGCTCTCTCTAGGCTTGCACAATTGAGCTGAGGGGTGATTAGGAAGGGAATGAAGGAAGGTTGTGTCATGGTCGGTGACAACTTCAAACATTACGCCATCAGTGGGGGTTAGACACTGAATGGGTCATCACAGGAGGGGCAGGGTCCTTTGGCGATCACTTAGCATCTTCTGCTCTGAGGGCAAGAAGATGAGTTCTGGAATTCCAAGGAAGAGAAGCTCTGGGCCATCACCCCATATTCAGCACAAAATCAGACCTTTGAGGAGGCACTAAATATAAATAGCTCTCTTACGAGAGATATCCCATAAGAAAAGAGGAGAAAAAGTAAATGTCAAAGATAGATTTGAATATCCAAAAAATAAATAAATAGGATTTGAAACAACAGGCCTGGGCAGCTAAAGATCACCTCTAGATGTACTGGGAGGTAGAAAACAAGTAAACAGTTAAGATCTGCTAATAAACAGAAGACCTCCAAGTCCCAGTTCCTGCTATTATTTTAGATTCCTTTAAGGGCTAAGGAAAAAAAATGAAAGTATAAATTCCAAAAATACGATTCATACCAGAGTAAACTGACAGACTCAAAGATCTTCAAATTTATAGTAAGATGATAGAAGCTGGGAATTATTACTATGGCCAAATAGTCAAAAGAAATCAGAATCTTTCTCAGAGGAAAGTCACTCTCCTCACCAAGCACACCAGCACTGAGGAGCAGAAAGGAATAGCTTACCCACCTGGACAGTAAGACCAGCGAAGCAACTCTGGCAATAAGTGGGGTGAGAGAAGTCAGATCTACCTACATCCATATGAAATAAATTGGTGGTCAGGTTCTATTTTCTGAAAAAGGAGTATTCAACATAGGTTGCACCTTTTTTGATGACTTCAGAAGTAACTTAGTCACACAAAGTGTGTGACACAGAGAAGCAAGACAAGCTAGGTCTCTGGTACAGATGATGAAGTAGTAGTTTTTTAGACATCTTTCAGAGGCACTGAAATAGGGACTGTGGAACATATTCTCATATCCATTATTAGATTTGTACCCACAGACTGTCTTTAGTGCCATGGTATAAATACAGAAGAGAAACTGTATCAATAGGTACCAGTAACCTCCTCTGATAAACCCCAATTTAGACATTTTCAGCTCTACAAGGAAAGCCATAACAAGAGAGGAAGAATCAAATGGTAATCCTCATGGCTTTGACCTACTCAGCAACCTTTCACTAAACAGCACAAACATTCCTTTTTCTTAACAACCACAGCAACCAACGAACAAGCAAGCACTTTGAAAAATAAATGATTCAACAAAGGCCCACGAGACACCAAGTCTTCTTGGCCACAAGCCACTGTCTCCCACCTGAAATGGGAAGGTGAAGACCAGGATCTTTATGCCCTACAGCTAATGCTCTTACCAATCTTGGCATTCTCAGAGATGCCAAATGAGTAAGCAATTTACTTGAAATTGATGCAAAACTTAAATAATTCTCACTATTATGCAAGTCAGTTCTACTAAGTATCCTCATTCTCCTCTAAATCAATGGCAACTCATTTTTAATTCCTTCCAGCTGACTAGAAAACAGAGAAAAGTTCACTTTTTGTTATCTGAAAGATTATAAACTACCATCTTGCTTTGCAGCCTTCTTGATTCTTTATACGCTACTCATAGGATGAAAAGCTTTGAAATGACAAAAAAAAAAAAATTCCTAAATTCCCTCGATTTAGCAAAAGCTTCCTGAGATATCGCTCATCGTTTTCTGTTCATTGTCCTCTCTCTCTTCTTGCCTGTTTAAACACATAGACACAGAGTTATTAACTTTTACAGGAAAACCAAATAAAATAATGTCGAAGCAAAAAGGCGGTGATGTAAGGCTGCAGCTAGCACCATTCATCTGTGGGAATCTGATTAGTGCTCCAGCAGCAGAGCTACCTGGAAAAGTGCTCACAATCAAATAAAAAAATGATACCAAAACATTAACCTGATGGCTAAAAACTCCACATTTAAACAGTTAAAGTAATAAAGGAGCTTTTATTGAGTATTTTTTATATTTCATTATGCCCCAAATTGACGAGGACTCCCGGATACATTTTCTAGACTTTTGGTTCCTCAAATCAAATGCTCTCTTGGATTTTTATTTTATTTTTTTTAACTAAAAGGAAACAGCATTTCTTGTAACTCTGAATGAAAGGCCTCAAGCTTCTCCCACAATAGCGATACCAGCCTTGAGTGCAAACACAGCGAAACACTGCAGCAAACAGAAGCCCTTTTTTGGTTTATGTACTTTAATGCTGAACCTGTTTCTAAGCCAGCAGAGAACTTTTCTCCATGATTTTACCTCACACAAATGCTTATATTTCTTTGGTTATACACATTTTACTTGAAGTTGTAGGGAACAGAACCTGACAGCACGGCAGAACAGAAAGGGGACTGAGTCTCAAGAAACCTGCATACTGAGTCCAACCCTGACACTGACTTGTTATGAAACCTTATCCTCTAGCTTCCCTGCTCTGTGCCTCAGATAAAATAAGGGGTTAGAGAAATGACCTTCAGGCCTTTTCTAGCTCTGCCATTTTATAATTTCTAAGTTGATTCCATGAGGCAGTCTATGATACCTAGGCCAGATATATGAGCGTGGTTCAAGGAGGGTCAAAGACAAGGCCCAACCTTTCTGGAGCTCAGTTCTCCAATTTCACCCAATTCAAAAAGCCACTGAATAGGGAAAACTGTGTGTGTGGGGGGGGGGATATGGGAACTCTGTGCTTTCTGCATGATTTTTCTACAACTGCTCTAATTGAAAAAAGAAAAAAGAAAAAAAAAAGAAAACCAATGGAGGGGGGAAGGGCAGAGAAAGAGGAAGAAGAAATCACTGCCACCAAAAGAGATATTACAAATTCTATATATTTTACACATAGAAAAGCTTTACTCACACTACTTACTATTTATTTTGCATACAGTTCTAACAAGCTTAGTTATCTGGAGTCCAAATCACAGAAGATTAAAAACTGTAAATGAGAAAGGAAGAACGAGCCAGCTAGTACAGGGACACTTGTAGAACAAAGAAGTGATAGCAAAAAAAAAAAAGCCTCACAGCAAATGTCAAGAGAGAAACATCTATGAAAAGCAAACAAAAAATTCAAAAAGCGTATTAGTTTGGGGTCATTTAGCATAGGTAGAGTCATTTGGAGCAGGGGCAAATAATACAACAGACATTTCAACAGGTTTTTGAAAACAGCTACATTAACAATACAATATAAACATTCACATATATACATTTACATCTAAAATGATGATACTGAGTCATCAGGATTCAATTATATTCCAGATACTCTGCTTAGTAAAGCAAGAAAGTATATAATTCATTTTATACAATTCCCAGCCAAAAGTTTCAAAGCGTTTTGTTTGTTTTCATATGGACCTCGATGGCCATCCAGAAAATGTGGCTATCCAGAATGACTCATTCCAGGAGGGTGCCAGAGGCTGGTTTTCCGGAACTAAACTGAACAAGGACAATTTTTATACAAGCTAGATTAAGAAATACAAAGCCAAAGATTAAATAACAAATAGCTACCGAGCATTTATTGGGTCCTCTCAGTACATTAGGCACTTAAAGAATCAAACAGAACAAGCAGAGATGCTGCTTTTGCTGTCATGGTCTAGAACAAGGAAAGACACCAAGAGATCGCAGGCCACCCGGCAGCACACACGATCCGGGTCTGCCCTCTTCAACCACCCTGAAAAATCGATCAACAGGGAATTCATTTCCTTAAGAGATTGTCAACTCATTTTCAGGAGTCCCTCTTTAAACTGAGCTGAAATCTATTTTCTTGAACCTTCTATTCAGTGGCTCTAGTTCTCTGTAAGAGAACAATATTAACTGATTCATTTTTTTTTTACATGGAGTTAGGATAGGCCTCTGTCACTTGGCTATCTTTTCTATAAAAGCATTTCCCTTGCTCTGCTTATTAACTAAATGTGAACACTGGTTTCACTGCCATGGTAGCAGTGTTATGAATTCTGCTCTTAAACGTGGTAAGAGTAGCCTTGCCCTTTCTGGGCGAGCCAGGGCTACACCTGTAATGTCAGAATGCATTAGCAATAATAAAGGCCACAGTAATGCAAGAGACGACTTCATACACACGTCATTCCGGAATGGCTAAATTCAATCAAATATGGCAGCGCTTCCTACAACACTATGATCATTAGGGCAAGCACGTGTGACATGGGCCCACTTACTGGAAGCTGCTGGAAACATAAAGTGAGCCCTCTTCTTTGAGACTATAATGGAAGGGGGTTTACCATCCCATAAGTGGTTTGGCATCCTTTCCCAGGAATTACCTAGAAAGTCATTTAACATCTAAAGACTACAAATGAAACTTCAGAAGATTAAAAGTAAATGAAGAGAAAGGGGGAAAGGGTTCATATTCTTTCACCCTCGCCTTAAATATATATGATTCTTGGGGAAGAAAAGTAAACTCCTAGAAGGCGGTAACCAAGAATCAAAGCCGAAGATGACCTGGTCTTAATTCTAACTCAGTCACCAATCTTTAGTAACTTTCAGAGAACTACTTACCTTTCCTGTTTCTGCTTCCTCATCTGTAAGATGAAACTAATACTGCTTAGAGACTCACCAAAGTGTTATAAGAACTAATTTGTTAGCATTTATGTAATACTTTTCATCTTCAAAGTGGGATTATTAGACTATAAAATAGCATAGATGTGGTTTGAAAAATCCTTTTAAAAAAACTAAAATAAAGCAAGCAAGCAAATTCTGAGAAGTAAAATAGGCTGACATCATCTTGCAGCAGCCGAATCCTTCTGCCTCCATAGAACACCCACTTTCTGCTCAAATCTATATTTGCATGTGGAGGCAAATGTAAGAATGTTTTATTGGGAAAAATATGGGAGGAGGTGGAAAGAAGAGAGAAAAAAGAAGGTAGAGAAAAGATATGGGAGAAAAAGTAGAAGGGAGGAAAGAAAAGAAGAGAAAAATAAAGGGAAAGAAGAGGATAGAAAACGGGAAGAAAAAAGGAGAAAAGGCAACTCTTGTCTACTACAAGAATGAGCAAAAACAGGAAGGGGGGAGAAAGGAAAAACAAAGAGAAATGGAAATGGAGAAAGAAATGGAAAGGAAAACTTCATTAAGGAAACAAATAAAAAGCTTATCCTGTTTTCAAAGAAAAAAAGGTTAAAAGTAAAAGAAAGGTTAACATTTTTTTTAAAAGGCGAGGACAAAGAGCAAAGGATAGAAAAGAAAACATAAAGCTTTCAGGAGTATGTCTAGAAACCAGAAAGCTGGAAGAGAAATCATTAGCAAGTCCACAGTGCATCTACAGTGATACAGCGTGGATCAATTCATTTAACGCTGCCCTGTACATTTACAGAAAAGTACCTCTGATATAATAAAGGCTCATAAACACGCAGAAATTGGGTTAGACCTGTTTCGAATTCCTGCCAAACAATGGTTCAGAAAAATGAAGCTCTATTTTAATTAGCTGGATTCACGAGTGATTTGATAACAGCAGATGCTGTCTGGATGCTTTCAGCTTGATGGGCTCCACATACATGAACTTAGAGTGGTTTTGATGCAATTAGGTATTTCTTTCTGCTCCAACATGCCAGGCCCATGGTGCTGAGCCTATGGGCAACCCCTACATGTTGCTATTTTGTCTACACGTTAATACTTCAAATCATGAAGGTGAGAAAAGTGACCACACAAGATAATTAGAAAAGTAGTTTTCAAAAGTCATTGGTATGTAGAAGAGAATACTCTCACAATGAATTTGTCTCTCCCTGGAAAAAGAAAAGTTGGGTAGCCGAAAAAAATCTTATAGGGCAGGATCTGTATATAAATATTTAATGCCAAAGCTGTTACACAACAGACTGTATACTTTCAATTTTGCAATTCCAGTCCAGTGTTACGGAATAGGATTAGTGCGCCTAACACACAGCCTGACCTGGAAATAAGTGGCCTTCAAAATGTCTTTGTAATCAGGCATCCTATTATAACTCAGACCATCATTCCCTGAGACAGGCAGTGGTGTTCAGGATTGCAATCCTGAAAGTCCCAAGTATTTTCACCAGGTGCTTTCAAGCCGGCACCTTTATTGCCCCCCTCTTCCTTTTAAGCACTCTCTCTTCCAAAGAGCGTTCTGTCTGCTTTTCCCAAAGCACTCACTGACCTCTCTGCTCCGACCACTTAGTTCACCACTACCCACAGGCACAGAGCTGCTAGAGGACCTGCAAAAAGCAAGAGCAGCTTCCGGCTTCCGCATCGGACAGCGGCGGCTGAGAGGAGGACCCGATCTGTTAATTATCTGTCAGTCTGTCACGGCTGGGCTGTGAGAAGAGGAGGATTATGGAATGAAATTCCAGGGGGGTGTTGGAGAGAAGCTCTCTGCTCCGTAGAGTGCTACTCTTCCTGATATTCTGACTTAGGCTTTCAAAATCATTCACCTCCTGTTGGTCGGCACGTAGCACTGAAGTAAGAGTTTTGCCCGACTCTGACAGAAAGGGGGGGACACTCAGAGCCCACCACTACCACCACAAGCACACAGGAAGAAACACTTACTCTCCAGAGGACGAAATGGACATAATGACCTTCACACCATCTCCCCTTCGCCAGTGCTAACAAGCTGAGCACTGTAAATCAAGGATGAAATCCCTGTGCCAGGAAAGCGAAGGAGAAGCATTTATTCTGTAAAGAGCCCAAAGATGCTGCCGCTTCTGAATCAGCATTTCAGGGCAAGGGTTTGGAAGGCAGGAAGCTCAGTGTCGGCAACTGAAGGGAAAATATATATATATCTATTATATATAGTAGACTTTCTTCAAAAGTTATTTATTTCTCCAAACCACTCTGCTAAATAGAGGTTTCAACCTAATTGGAATTGCAATCTGCATATTGTAAATGCACCAAATGACAGTCTTCGAGACTTTCGTTCTACTCCACAGTTTATGGGTTCACTGGTAGTAGATTTCCCAATATACATGCATACAAGAACATAAGAAAAGAGGACAGAGGATTTGTCTTAAAACACACACACACATGCATATGCGCGCGCACACACACACACACACACACACATACTTGGCTCTTTGTAATCCCCAAAGCAGGGGGCAGAGGGTCCAGACTGAGAAATGGGGTAATGCTTGTAATACCCTGAAAGAGACAAAGCTATGAAGGGAGAAAGGAGGCTCATCAAGGCATTCAGTTTGTCTTCAGCCATGTGCAGCTGGTAAGTCACACAGGGCTTTGAAGGGCCTCACTCACCACTAGTCTCTTCTTTCGTTCCCAGGGGAGGTTAGGAGAGGACCCCTACTCATCATCTAGCCCTAACTCTCCCCACTCCTAAATTAGCCACATCTCAAATTAGCCATGGTTAATTAACAGAGATGCAAATCGTCACGGACCTAAGTAAAGGTTTTTTCACAAGAAGAGAAAAGGAATCTTATAAATCAAATAGGAAGATAAAAAAGGATAGGGGAGAGCAAGAAAACGTACCCAAAACAAAAGTTCAACCTACAAATAACTGAGGAAATGAGAAAGAAAGGGGACAACTATAAGACTTCCCATAAAGGTCTGAGGATTTCTGTTTGTAACTGTGGGCTCACATGGAGAAGTGATTTATAAGGGAGGACGAGCCACTGTTCTGGGGAAGAAAAGTAAGGACGATGACCCTAGAGCCCGACACGGGCCCAGGATGTGCCACCACAGACTGCTGCCACCACAGACTGCAGTCAAAGTCAGGTTCTGCTCCCTGCTCCCCTCACACATTTCAATAAAGAAATGATTCCATTTTTTCAGATGCTGCATCTCTAGGGACCAAAGATATCCCTTACTTCTTTAAAACGAAGCATCTTCTAGTTCACAGGAACTCCTTCCTACCCCTCCATACTGTGACAATTCCAGCCACTCAGTCATAGGCTATAACCTTCATTAAAAAAAATTTTTTTTCATCTTCACATTAAAAAGAAAAAAAGAGGAGAGCGAGAGAGAGTGAGAAAGAAAGGAAGGGAGGGAGGGAGGAGGGAGAGAAAGAAAAGAAAAAGAAAAAAGAAAGAGAGAGAGAAAGAAGGAAAGAGAAAGGAAAGAGAAAGGAAAGAGAAAGGAAAGGAAAGGAAAGGAAAAAAGAAAGAAAAGAAAATGAATTTGAAGAGGAATTCTGCCAAAACCTGAACCTCCCAAATCTGGTTCAGCCACATTCTTGCCCACAGCCTGTATTTCTCGGTGCCTCCCTACATTTCGCAAAATGCAGCTGCACAGACCTTTCAAAATTCAGATTTCTAGCACCTATAATTACAGGCTGCTCGGAGCCAGGCTCCTTTAATTAATGAACTTGACTCCTCTCTCTTCAAAGGAAATCTGCATAAGGGATATATCACTGGATGAACTGACCTCCAATCAGTGCTATCTGATCACTCTGCCCCATGGCAACCAGCACTCTCAACCCTGCAACCGAAGAGTGAGGCTGGTTCTCGGCCTCCACTGACCCACTCAGCGCATCCCCAATCTGGCACAATCTGATTGTGCAGTTAAGGCCATAAAACATTTCTTGGAACTTAAGGGAAGAAAAGGAAGCTTTCCTGGGTGTGACCAGCAAAATCCAAAGAAAATGAGAATCTCCCTGGTTCAAGTACTCCTCTAGTGTCAGAGGGAGAGACAGTTTTTACTTTCCACCTTCTGCCAGGATAAAGTGTGGAGGGCAGAG
>JAQZBX010073861.1:0-14841 GCA_029593785.1 Cabassous unicinctus | reverse complement strand
TTTTTTTATATGTATCCATTACATTTAATGGAGAAATGTATATATTTATTCGTCTGTGTTTACTTTTTAGTTTTTAATTGTTTATATTTTCGATTATTAAATGTACAAATAAAGTTAAGAAAAAAAAAAGGCATTATTTCAGGACATAAAAGGGAAGAACTGCTAAAGTGATATTCTCGAGTAGGCAAAAGAGGATAAGATCTAGTACATGAGTAGAAGACATGGCTTTAGATAAGAACATGACACTTAAGTAGGGCCATGATAAACATGTGTTGAAAGAATGAATTCTTTGCCTACTAAGATAACCAAAGATGGTAAACAGCAAACACTAACTTAACTTTGGTTAACCAGATGATACTGGAATTCACAAGTCCATCTGTTCATCTATTACAAAGGTTCTTAACAAGAGTTCTGTGAGCTTGAATTGAAATTCAAAAAAACATTATTCTAGTGGGGACGTGTTGGTGCGGGTGTGATCTATTTATTAAATAATACACAGTATACAGTGGACTTAGTAAGGGGTCCATGGTTTCCACCTGACTGGAAGAGGGGTCCATGGAACAAAAGAGGTTAAGAACCCCTGCTCTATTAGATAGACTTTTCCTGTTTCTCTTTGCCCCTATTCCCTTTGCCACACAAGAACTCCTATTCAATATTAACATCAGTGTTCCTCTTTGACCAATAAAAAACATCCAAAAGTTTGCTTCAAATATGGAACATCAAAAGACAAAAGGTTCTACCAAGATACAGTTTGAGGAACAAGAATAAAGAACCTACTTACCATTTTCATCTACTGCAAGCACACTTGCTCCTTTCCCCAAAAGTTCCTGAACCACCATTGTCAGCCCATTTCGGGCAGCAACATGCAGAGGTCTAGGAGAAAAATTATGCAGATGTACACGTATGTATACACACACACACACACACACACACACACCCGGTTGTCAAAGAGCCCTTTGCCAGGCTGTGAAAACCCAGAGACAAAAACCTGAGGCATCCAGACCTAAGAGCAATGCAGAGTGGTGGGAGCAGCAGGACCTCTGAGCACTGTGCTGCACACCTCAGCAGCAGGTCTAAGCTTTAGAGCAGGCCCTATCAGCAGATTCCCACCATCACCAAACTCCTCTGTTCTCTAAGAGTCAATATTTAAAAAGATTTCACAAACTAAACACACTGAATTTCTAAGTATTGTTTTGAAAGAAATGAGGTTGGCAAATAGAACAAACAATAAAAACTGTACATTGCAATAGCACATATTTCAGTAGGATTTGAAGACAGCTTACAGATCCCATGGCTCTATTTTGGAGCCTCAAGAGACCTGACTGACCCCAGGTTGGAAGCCAGTATTCTAAGATTTCTCTCTTTCACCAAGTCTCAGAGTAGAATGGCCAATGGAAGCCAGAAGAGGGTGATGGGAGATACTGATGGCCCAACCACGGCAGCTGACCTGGAGGCTGGCCACTCACGTTATTAAGAACTTGGTTTTTTCCTAAACCTCTTTAGCTTACAGACACATATAAGACAGCTTACCTCATTTACTGCTACTGTCAAAATAATGCACTATTCCATTTGGTTTCCATAAAATACACAGATTTAATATTATTTTCCTTCAGAAAATTATGCAGATAAATGGACTAAGGGAAAAATAACAAATTTTTTCCAATGTTCTAGTAAAGTTTCAGATCAAAACTTTTTTAGTAACATGCCTTAGTTGTGATGATTTTGAAAATTAAATTGTCAACTGTAAAAACTGTTCTTTATAACTGTTTTTATGACTAGTGAGACTGAATCCAACAGTCAAATGTAAAAACCAAACAAACCCATTTATCATTTTTCATAATTAGAGGTCACAACATTTGCACTAGACAGTGAAAGGACTCACGTTTGCAAGGCTGCATTGGTTGCATTGATGAGGTTTCTATCCGTTATCTTCTCTAGTATTAACAAGGCACTAGTTTCATGACCCTAAAATTATGGCAAATAATTCGTAAAAAACTAGAAACCACTAAAGATAAATTTATACATTAACACACCAACTCTGGTCCATGCAGTATGTACAACACCACACATATTCCAGGAATTTTCTTGGCTAAAGTCTTAAGTATCTGCCCAAATATGTGTTTCTAAGGTGGGAGTAGGGGGAAAGGACAAGAAGATTAAGAAAGACAATAATAGTTCTTAGGCTTGTGTTCCAAAATTTACTTTTGCTCACTGCAGACTTTTACACAATATGGTGGCTAACAAGCCAATGTTTTTGATCAAGAAACCTGAGGCCAGTGACCATCAGAAAGGTCTGGTCCACAGCTCTGCTTATTTTAGGGAAGTGGAAAAACTTTTAAGGCCACTGTTGACTTAACAATGAAAACACATCCTTAAAATGTGTACATACCTTGCTGCACGCGAGATGGAGGGCGGTGTTTTTATCATTATCTTGTAAAGTCAGATCTGCACTAGCACTGCTAACCAGCATCTCTGGGAGGAAAAAGTGCATCAATTCTTATGTTTACGAACATGTTTCTTAGACTGCCAATAATCACTACAGAGAAATGAAAATACAAAGCAAAAATATCCCTCTAGCAAAAACTTAACATGCAAGAAAAACACTGTAATACACAGCATACATATTATATTGTCATATAGTTGTATATAACAATTTTATCATGTAGGCCATAGATACACTAATATTTATTTTCCGAGTGCTTACTAAATGCCAAATACTGTTTCAAGTGGTCTGGGCTTATATTAACTTATTTAACTCTCACAAAAGCCCTATAAAGTAGCGAGTATTATTTTTCTCACTTTACAAATGAAGAAATTAAGGGATAACGTCACTTAGCTGGCAGAACTAGGACTCACATTCAGCTAGTATTAATTACTAAGCGACACTGCCTTGCTTAAAAGGAGACTATTCAATCAAAAAGGGCAAATGAAAACATTGTAGCCCTAAGAGAAAAAGTGGGTTGTAGGCAGGTGTGGGTGTAAAGCTGTATGTAACCCCAGAAAACCATTCTTAAATTTAATCCATTCCTGTGGGTGTGAACCCCCTTTAAGTAGGACTTGTGATGAGGTTACTTCAGTTAAGGTGTGGCCCACCTCAACTGGGGTGGGCATTAACCCTATTACTGGAGTCCTTTATAAGCAGAATGAAATTCAGACAGACAGAGAGAAAGCCACAGAGAAGCAGCCAGAAGCTGAAATCAATGAAACCTGCAAGAGAAGGGAGGGACAAGGAGATGCCACCACACGCCCAACCATGTGACAAACTGAAGACCAAGGGCTGCCAGCAGCCAGTCCCAGAACGCCACGGTCTCCGGGGAAAAAGCGCTGCCTTGATGATGCCTTGAGCTGGCCTTTCTTTTAGGCCCCAAACCGCAAGCTAATCAAGCCCCGCTATTTAAGCACACCCATTGCATGGCATTTGCCTGAGAGCCTAGGAGAAAAAAAAAGCAGGGAAAAGGCTTTAAATCCCAGGAGTGGTGAGATACCTAGTGGAAAATGCACTGAACTAGAATTCAGAAGGCTTGGGATCTCAGTTATATGTAAACATGTATAAGAGATATACACAGATGTGTATGTGTATATATATATATATAAAATCCTTCGTTTCTTTACCAACTGTATTTGTCTGCCCATTTTCTGCGGCCATCATGAGAGGCGTTTTCCCAGAAGAGTCCACAGAGTTGACCTGAGCATTATGGCTGAGCAGCAGCTGTAAGCACTCGACGTGGTCTGTGAACGCGGCTGCATGCAGAGGAGTTCTGCAATACAGAGACACTGAAATGCATGACTAAATCTGAATGCTACATACGCCGGAAAAGATTATTCTTTAATTTATGACAAGCAACTTTCAAGGGTTATAGGAGGCTATCAAAGCACTGCCGGGACATAAACAGGCTTAACGGAACTTACTATTTTCTGCGACAAAAATTTGTACTTTTGATAATATAAAAGGCCTTAATTAAGCTAGAACTAGTATAATAAAATAAAGATAAATTATAAAATACTAAAACAACATTACATCATTAAAGGAAATTTTGAAAGAACTAATCCTGACCCAAATATAGACATCTAGACAACTGCTGGGCTCTCTTCTAGCCTTTACTTCTATTTAGAAAACTGGGTAACAAAGATACTTTAAAAAATGGGGAATCTTTAAATGTCAAAAGTTTTTTTAAAGAGGAGGAATGGCTAAAAACATAAATAATAGAAAACCCCCTTTGATAATTCAAAAATAATACTTTATCACAGTTGATGCTATTTTTTTCCCATTGAAAGTAACACGATTTCCTCGACAGTTGAATCCCTACCTTCCTTTTGGATCTGTGGTGTTTACAATGCTGACACCCAGCGTGTCGATCAACAGCTCAGCAGCACCTTCATTGTCATTTATCCTGCGTAAAGCAACAAGGTGGTCACCCTCACAGCAGTGGACAGTTCTTAACTACTCAAACCAAGTCTGATTCATTCTGGCTTTACTTACACAGCACAATGCAATGGACTGAAGGCATTGCCTTCCATTTTCTGGAAAACTTCCTGTTCTAAAAGAAGTTCTACACAAGTCTCATGACCTAAATAGGAAAACAAAAATGAGACATTAAAAATCCAAAACAGATACTAATTTGTCCATATATACCCATACTATTAAGAAGCAGCTTCACATGGCTTAAAAATAACCAGTTCACCATACCTATAAACATCACATTTTTAGGAGCTTTGGAATCCAAAGTACAACCTCAAAAGATTTGAAGTACAGTAGCATCCTATGATAATTTATATACAAATGATGGCATTATTTTGTTTTGCAACTTGCTTTTCACTTGGTGAGTTCTAAATATAAAACCTTCCATAATAACAATACAGATATCTGATTATCTAATGCTTCAAAGAGCTTCACGGTATCAGAGTGTATCATAAATGATCTAATCTCTCTAATTATGGATTTCTAGGTGATTGCTATTTTTCCCCCCTCCCTTTGTGATATTGTCAACAATGTAGCAATGAAACATTCTAGTACCCTTCCTGGCGTATTTTTACAAGTTTATTTGTAAGACAACTTCCTAGAAATGATATTGCTAGGTTAAAGGACAGGTATAATGACTACCAATAGTTATCAGGCCCATAGTTTTAACAGCAACTTTGAGGAGAGAGAAAAATCCAGACATATTTTCTTAATCTAATTTTCAAAGCTAGGTTTTTAGTATAAAACAATTGTTGTACTAATTGCCGTGAATAAACTTGTTGCTTCTTGTCCATTTTTTTTTTTAAATCGGAGAAGTTGTAGATTTACAGAAGAACCATGCAGAAAACACAGTCTCCACATACTCCCCTCACAGTTTTTTCCCCCTATATTAATTTATTTTGCATTAGTGAGGTACCTTTGTTACAATTAATGGAACAATACTGTTGTAGTTTTACTATAGTCCAGTTTATATTAGGGTTCACTGTTTCGTTGTGTTGTACACACCTATGGCTTTTTATTTTTATTTTAATTCTAGTATCATAGAACTTCTTTTATTCTATGAGTCACTTGAGATCTGCTTTAGGAAGAAAAAGGATTCATACATAGTTTCTTTATTTTCATAGTTAAATATCTGACTAAGAAAGTGATGCTGTTTCCTTTTCTAGTTACTCTAACATTCTCAAACAATAGCTTTTCTTAATCTTTACCCTATAGTTGCTTTTACTAGGAAAAAACAGCTATTAGAAAACCTGTAATCCTGTCCATTTTTCATGCCATTTCTTTTCCCTAATTCAGTGGGTCTGAACTTCGGGTAACTGAGCCACTGAGGGGACCCCTGGCAGTGTGTGGAGACAAACCAGGGCTAGGTGTCCTGGCATCCAGTGGGCAGAGGCCAGGGATGCTGCTAAACACGGTGCAATGCACAGGCCAGCCACTCACAACAAGGAATTATCTGGCTCAAAGTGCAAGCAGTTCTGAGTTGAGAAATTTTGCTTTTAAACCATCTCTCTCAATGCTAAACTCATTACAAAGAAACAGCAGTGGAAAGCTGTGCCATACTGGTATAAGAGCCTTCCATTCTCCTGTAGAGCAGTTCTCGAGGTGTGGTCCTGTGGTCTGGAGACCCTGGGGTAATAAGAATGCAGACACGGATATGAAGATCCAATTGTCTTCTTGTAAGTCAGTTGTTGAAGAGATTTACCACTCTTCTCACTAAAAATGTTATTTTTCATAAAAATGCTATTAACATGTAATGAGTTTATTTTAAAATAAATTGATCTTTTTAAGTTTCTCAGTTTTAATTTCTTAAACAGCCAATATCAATAGCTATAACCCACATAATCAAAAGCGCTCTGGGATTCACAGTAAGTTCAGAGTATGAAGCGTCCTGAGAATGAAACGTCTGAGAACCACAGTCTGACAAAGGGGGCTCCTGGGTCTCCCAGTTACCTCTGGCAGTTATCACTGCATGTTATCAAGCTGACAATCTCATCGTTCTGTGTTCCAGTTATGAAAGACAGAACGATGAACTGGGCTCCTCACGTTTCAGAGGGATATTCTGAGGATGCTCAGTGCTTCATAACAATGCACATGTTTAAAAAAGGAACAAATAAGTACGCTCAAGTTCTGTGACTGAATGACGAACACGGAAACGGGAGGTTCAGTATGTAAAGCCAGTTCTTTTCTAAAACTTGATCATTTGGGAGAAAGGCTGTTTTCTTGTCCTGCTGGACTGCTTCCCATTTTCTTTCTAGCCATGCAATAATTACCAAAGTAAAACCCTTTATATTCTGCTCTCAGAATGCCAAATTAATAAAACAGCCTTTTCGCTAAAAATGTTACTAATTTCAGATTGCCTATATAGTCTCTTATTGCATGTCGCTAACACGTTTAATTCCTCTGGCTCAATTCAGAATCACAATTTTGCTACAATCTGTTATGATTTCTAAATGGCAACCAGGCAAATAAGTGTGTGCAAAATTCTGTCTCTTGTACAAAATGTGCTAAATTAATGTGTCTAAATAAAGCAGTGATAGAGTCAGAATTCACTTTAGGGAGACAATGCTTTCCATATAGACCTGGACAAGAAATGTTATAAATAGCAACTCTCCAAAAGACTGTTACAGCAATATATTTACAACTAGATGCTCCACCTTTTCTGAGGAAACATACCCTTACTGTGTGATTTTTCTAATGGTTAATTTTCACCGATACATTTAAAAAAAAAAAAGATAAAAGTCTTTGTTTCAAAACAGTTTTATCTCATTGACTTCTTATATAAACCAAATTCATATATGGGGGTAATTCCCCATTTTTATATTAGATACTTCAGGAATCCCTTATAAATGTCAAGTCACATTTCAACAAAACAAATCAAACTTCAACAGCAAAATACAATATCTTCTCTGACTTAGGACCAATCTTTGGCCACTTTATATATTCATTAAATACCAGCTCTAATGAATTGAAAAGGAAAAAAGAGAAGTCAAAACCCAAAGGTATGTAGTTTTCAAAACCATTCTGGTTAGAAACCTGAGGTAGTAAAAAAGAAATTGACTAAATTAATCCTTCTGAACCAGCAATAATCAATCTACTCAAATTTCTAATGTTACCCTTACCCAGAGTCAGTACTCTGGGCTCAAGGAAGGCCCAAAGCAATCAGAGCAACCCTCAAGAGCCTGCAAGCTGCTCAGAGCAGAGAATGGAACTCTCAACCCTGGCACCAGGACTAATATGAAAAGCAAAACACTCTATCTAAAAAACACTTATGGAAAACATTTAATTAAACTGTAACTTCGCAAAATTCAGATTTCTCCTCTTTCGCCACAGCCCAACAACTCTGTCTGCCAGAACGGCCCTCAGTGAGAGAACCTTGAGGCAGAAAGAGCAAAGTGCTCTCTGGCTAGAACGTCAGCTGAAGGCAATAACAGGAAGCCACGTGGATTTTTTTAAATTGTGCGGGTAGTTATAGAAAAAGGCAATTCATATTTTCTCTGTATTTTGAGGGAAAGTTGTTAGAATTGTGATCTACAGATTTCCAGAGATGCTGCAACAACTGTTATACGTTATGCTGAAATCCAAAACAAATTAAAAAACTCCTCAATTCCCTACTGAAGTCCTCAGACCAAACTCTGACAGGATACTTAAATTACACATAAATGCACCCTAGTGTTTTCAAAGATGATCAGATCTACAGCCGTACACTAGGAAAAAATTAACACAGCTCAACATAACTCATATTCTAATTAGTGACTCTTTCGTCAGCCAAACTCCATTTTTTACATCTATACCTTGAACATAGCTTTGTGTTCCCTGAAGGACCTTTGGTGAGTTCTAAAAAGAGTAACTGTGACTGTGTGCCTCCAGGGAGCTAAAAATAAGCCTGTTTTAACCATGCCCATTAACTCATGGAAGTTTCCACTTCCATGACACGCTAGGATTTTCATCCTTTAAAACACTAGGCATGCATGCTGGTGTAGATAAGGATGTTATCTTGTGATGTGCTCAGAAAACACACCCAGATTTGTTTGGAATGTAATGCATTTTATTTCTCCTATCTCTGTCTTTTTGTCCTGATACAAATGCACTTAGAAAGTAAAGGAACATATTGAAACACAAAAATAATATCTAGAAGACAACAGACATATCACAAAAGCCTCTTAAAAATGGAAATTTCTTGTTAAAAGCCAAGGTGTGAGAAAGACTTCAAACTTACTCATGCTTATCTCAGAACCCCTCTGGCAACTAGCATGTCGGCGTTGGCGTGACAAGTAATGGCGGTAGACTTACACATGTAAGTTCATAAACCTGTCCATACAGAAACTCACAGATGCCCCTCCCAGCAGCGTCACAAGGCCCGACAGTGAGCTGTCTCAGCTGAGGGCATCACCGCCGCTAATGCGCACTAACCGTTGTAACAAGCCCAGTGAAGCGCCGTGTACCCGTGATTGTCTGCTACAGCTGGGTTTGCGTCCACAGAGGCCGCCGACTGCAGGAGGGCTCCCAGAACCCCAATGTGCCCGCAGGCAGCGGACAAGTGCATGGGCGTGCGGCCCCTGCTGTCCCCAAGCAAGCACGCAGCACCGTGCTGCAGCAACGCGTCCACACACTCCTCATGGCCCGTAACCGCCTGAAAGGAGAGAAACCGCACACTGGGTACACGTCAACCTCAGGCAATTTAAACACTTTAAGGCATGTATACCATATCCTCCCCCACCAATCAAAGCCATTTTGAACTTCTTCATTTATCATTTTCGGAGTAATTCAGTACTTTTATTAAAAATGGTTTAAAAATTCAGTTTCATCTTTGTATGAGAAAAACAGTGATAAAGGAATTTGTAATTCAATGAAAATATTTCAAAGGTGAAAAGGTTAAGACAAAAATGTACATGAAAACAGTTAATTGTAAAAAGCAAAACTGACAAATTTTTTTCCAACACTGTTTTTCTCTGGATTAATTTTAGCTTTTAAGTTATTCAAAATTGGGGTTCAAAAGTAAGATAATGAAAGAAACAATACAAATTGTTTGGTGAAAATCTAATGAAGAAAAATAACCGTCTAGTTGTTGTGGTAGCACGTGGTAACAGACACGTCCTGAAAGGAGACAGGCATAGCCCCGCTCAGCCCCCCGTGGTGCTTACCCCTCTGTGCAGTGCCGTTCGCCCCCACTTATCTTTGGCGTCCACGCTGGCTCCCTTGTTCAGCAGGGAGTAAACGCAGTCCGTGTGCCCGTTGAGCACGGACAGCATCAGGGGGGTCCTGTGCACACAACACGAACAGGCTCAGTGCAGCACGGGGACCCCACTCACCAACAAGCCGGGCGATGGCCCGCTTCCTAAATATGCCTTTGATGCCACTTGAATTTAAAATATACTCAGATTAAAAAGCTGTAAGGAAAACTAATGAAAAAAGAAAAAAGAAAAGAAAAAGAAACTATAGTTGATGTTACTCAGCTATACACTACGATGGACTTACTACTAAGGGGTAAGAGTATAAAGATTAACAAACATCCTAAAAACAACTTAAGAATTAGTGAGACTTACTGTCCATTTCCATCTTGAATATCTACTGCATTCTGTGGTTCTGCGTTTCCTATTAGTAGCCGTAGGCATTCTGAATGACCATTTGTTGCTGTAAAGTTAAATTAAAAACTTCAGTAATTATATTTAATGTTAAAATAAAAAATGTCCACCTTAGAGTACATTTTCCAGAACATAATTTTTGGATAGTTTCATTGCATTTAGTATAGAAGAAGGAAAATTATCTGTAGGTTATCTCAGAGAAGATTTCTACTGCTTTGGTGGTTAAGCTAAATACATATAAATATAAATATATATACACACATATTTCTCGTGGTAAGTCACAGCAGGCACCCAGCAGCCATACAGTGTCGCCTGCCTTGCTAATACAATGCTCGATTTGTTTAGGTCTCTGGTGGTGGCAGTGTGGCCAGGGATGGTGGCCTGTCTCCAGTCCTCAGGATGACATCATGAATAGACTACGCCCATCAGAGCAACCCTGCTGCCCTTTGCCAGGGAGTGGTTTCAATGATAAGCACATGGGCCAGTTCTGAGCACCGAGGTGAAAGAAGCCTGGAGGACTTCCGGGAAATAGTTTCTCCTTGATAATGAAAAGCCCCCTTCTTTCCTGATTTTGAGTATGAGTCTAAAAAGAAGGAGCAGTCATCCTGCAACATTTCAAAGGCAAGCAAATAATAGAGAATCTGATCCAGAGCTCTGGCACCACTGCTAAATCAGCCAACCCTGGAATTGAGCCTACCTCTGGACATTTTACGTGAGAGATTCCCTGTCACATTTAAGCCATTTTCAGTCAGATACTCTATTAATTATAGCTGAAAGAACTCCAACTGATATATACACAGTAAAAGAAAAATATTAGATCAAAGAATGCATTTGTGTGTCCAAATGCGTAAAACTAGTAATGGTGTAAGTAGAAGTGGCCTAAAGGAAAAAGTAAGCTTTTTTGTTTTAATTTTTTAAAATTTATTTCTTCCCCGCCCCCATTGTTTGCACTCGCTGTCTGCTCTCCGTGTCTGCTCGCCTTCTTTTTTTTAGGAGGCACTGGGAAGCAAACCCGGGACCTCCCATGTGGGAGGGAGGCGCCCAATGGCTTGAGCCACCTCCGCTCCCACTTATCGTGTCTCTCACTGTGTCTCTTCGCTGCGCCACCTGTCGCATCAGCTTGCTGTCTTGCTCGTCTTTTTTAGGAGGCACTGGGAACCAAACCCGGGCCCTCCCATGTGGTAGGCGGGCACGCGGCTGCTTGATCCACATCTGCTTCCCAAAAAACAGTAAGCTTTTAAGATAAATTATATATTCTGCCAAATTCAGGTACTGCCCGTTTTGTAATAAAGTTTAAAGAAATACATAAACCACACAATGATACAGAAAAGTATGTCTCTCATCATTTTTCCTAAGAGTCCAATTCTAGTGAAATCAAGCTGTGTGCCTAATATTCTACCGTACTTTTTAACAGTTATATTAAATTCTAATAGTTATTAAGAAATGTGGCTCAAAATTACCTCCCATCTGTAAGCTGCACTCTGCCAGCAGCTATCACAACTTAGTAATCAGCAATGGTGTCACAACACTCGGGGGTAGTTCAAGGAGATCTTATTTGACTCTTTCTTTTTTTAATCAATTCACTTACACTCAAGTGTACAGCAGCTATTGATAAGCTTTTGTGTCATCTAAGTTCAATATCCAAAACATCAAGCACAGCATAACTGTGGGAAAACATTACTAACCTCCAGAAACAATCTCAGTGATCTATTCATGACTTATGAGTAATAAGATGCTCCTTAGCAGACCCCTAAATTTGAAAGGCATCTATAGAAAAACGAAGGTTTGCATTCATTGAACTGATAGGTGCTAACAGTACGTGTAACTTTTTTAGTGGACTTGACTTAAGCTGGACTGTATGGCATTTGTTAACCACTTCTGAGACTGGTTAGTGTCTTAGTTCAGTATTTCCTTAAGAGTACAAACAACTCCACGAAAGCTTTAAATTAGCTCTGCAAATGATGTGTGGTTAAAATATAATTTTTTTTAGTTGTAGGCTAGAAAAATTATAACTTCACTCTTTTTCGGAATAAGATAGTAGAAAATGATAGGCTAGAAAAATTATAACTTCACTCTTTTTCGGAATAAGATAGTAGAAAATGATAGCATTCTGAACTCTTATTCACATCGTATAGCAGTTTATATATATACATGTATATTAGGGCTGTTAATCTATTGTTGAAATATTTGCCTCTGAACTTTGTCGAATATCTGATCATTTCTGAAAGGCTATTACAAGTTGCCAGTTTCCTAAAGGAAAGGCACAAATTTCCCAAAGCAACAGAAACAAAGTTTGAGACCTATATTCAAATGCACTCCTAAGGATCACTGTATAAAAAGAAACTAATTGAAATTAATCTAATCACATAAAGGCAGCCTTATTGGGGATGAGGAAAAACACCTGGGTGGGATTTCTTCTTAATTGTAAGTGCTGGTTATCTGAAATGAATACCGCCTAGTACTCATTTCACTACCTAGCAGTCATTTCTCCAGAGTAGGTGTGAGTCTGCATCCACCAGTGACACACAGCTGGCAGCATGTCATCACACCGACCTGCTCACAGATCTCTGCGTTTCCCACACTTCTGCAACAGGGAGAGCCGTGTCACGAGGAGTTCTCGCACAAAGCAGTGCTCTACAAATCTTGCCTGAATAAACGTCTAATGCAGGACACTGGGACAGCAAGTCACAACGTTCATCAATGGTTTAATGAAAACACTTTCAATCCAAAATAACTACCATCAAAAAAGAGTAAAAAATATTGCATTATTTTGTTGATAATAGTATTTCAGAAGCAAGAATATTACATAAATCCAACTTCTAAGGCAGATAATGATTTTTTTAAATGTGATTACAACCTTGCAGTTGGCTTTTCCCCAAGAATATAATCATTCTACCATTTAAGGTCAAATTATTCAGATAATTACTATGAGCACTATATACCAGAAATTGAAAAAGAGAAGAAAATTAGGTGGGAGTGGTAAATAAATCACGGATAATACTCGGCACACCTGCGGCATGTAGAGGCGTTCTCTTCAAAATGTAGTCCTTTACTAAGATTGAAGCTCCCTGGTTGATGAGCACATCCACACACTCAACGTGGCCTTTGAATGCCGCCAGGTCTAAGGGGGTCCTCCCGCTGCTGTTCCTCACATCGAGGTCCAGCAGAGACTGCATCAACACCTCCAGGGCTTGGTGGTGGCCGTGATAGGCCTGAGAATAAAGTACAAATACACATATTCAGACTGAGTCTCCAAATACTGTAGAAAGTGGAAAGGAAGTAAACTTGTCTTCACATTATTACTATATTTGAGCAAACTTAAAACTTCCATATTGAGAATTCAGAAAGCTAACTACAGATTTTTCTAATAATCAACATAGTCTACAGGGTTAGAGAATGGGTAATTCAGCAAATAATCAAAGTTCAGATGACAGCTGATCTTTTCATGAGTGTACAATGCCTGGTTCATTGCAGAGAGTAAACAGATATGTGACATGGGTTCAATTAAGGCACTGATTCTTTACTTAAAATTCCAGAGACGGCAGGCAACAGTGCTCGAGTCTTCTGGTTTCTCAAATTAAGACAACCACTCCCACCTCATAACATGTTGTATCTCACAAATAAACACTTCTCTATGTTTATATAATATGCAGACGGAGCCCTGCTTGAATATCTGCCATTTACTAGGCATTGTGCTAGCTGTACGAGAGAGCAAGAAGATTTGAAGTTTTGTCAGACCGAAGCCCTGTGCTTTAGTATAATAGAAGTGCTTTCCAAAAAATACGTTTAAAAAAAAAAACAATATGTCAACGAACGTCTATTATATGCACTGGACTAGATACTGAGCATGACATAAAAAAATCACAAGACACAGCCCTAGCATCAAAGGAATGTTCTGTCTAGTTTGCATACTACCACTTTGTAGCTAAGGGACTACTTTTCTGATACCATTCTGATATACAACCTAACCAGGCTGGTAACCTATCACATATGAACTTTCCACTGGGAATTGAAAAACCTATAAAAGTCTAACAGACTTAGCTAACTCTCACTTGCATCTAATCTGAAAAAAGATACTTAGCTAGAACAGAGACCCACACTGAATCAAAGGGCTATAAGGCCATTTCTTGTGGAAAATGCCAGAAAGTACCAGCAAGAGGTCAAGGTGCTCTGGACCTTACTGGTGGCTTTGATGCTTGACTACCTAAAGACTAAAGTGACTATCGACCACTGGGCTGTATTGTTCTAGGACCACAGCTGATCTTGTTCCTCAATACCTAGTATCATTAACTGAGAAACAGTACATACAAAAGACAGCATAAAAAGAAGAAAAAAAAGAGACAAAAACACGGACAGTGAGGAGCCATGATGATTTGCCACAGAGTCCTTGTATAGGGCTGAGAGCAGGAGCCCACGTGCCTAGCACGTGTGAAGTCAGGGATCAAGAGCAGATTCCTTGAGCCCCAGGCCAGCGTGCTTCCACTGTACCAAGAGGTCCTGGATGGGGGTATGTGGAAGGAAAACCACTTCAAATAATTTCTGAAAACCTCCTAAGGATGGACACAAAATGAAAAAGTGGTGGTATAATCATGTCACCGTTAGGGAATTTGATGTAATTATGAATTCCAAAAATATAATTGGATCATGCCTGTAATCTGATCTGTTAATCCGGGCATGATTGAATTATGATTAGGGCGTTGACTGGGCCATGTCAGTCAGTAGGGCGTTGAGCCCCACACCCTGGTGGGTGGGGAATCGAATGTAAAAAGCAAGGCAAAGGACAGAAGAAGCAGTCTTTTG
>JAQZBX010073860.1:0-14848 GCA_029593785.1 Cabassous unicinctus | reverse complement strand
TACCTACAGCATGTGTTCCCATTCATAAAGTTTATAATAACTAAAACTATACATTATATTATTTCCCATGAATATATATTTGGTAATATTATAATGCAGGAGGCATATGGGTAGGATATGATGGAGCACTGAAAAGACAATTTTACTGATTTAGTTATTGGTTTGGTTGATGGGCCCAATGTACACATTATAAGCAAAAAACAAATAATTACCAAAGTAAGACATTCATGCAACAATGAATACATTCTTTCTTGAACCAAGAATGAGTGCATCTAAAACAGAGGTTCTTAAGCATTTTTGTCTCTACAGACCCATTGCCAGTCAGGTGAAAACCATGTGCTCCTTAATAGTTCACATAATACTATGTATTGTTTAATAAATATATCACACCTGCACCAACAAGTTCCCATCCAAAAAATGTTTTTGTTTTTTTTTTATTTCAATTCAAGCTCATGGACCACTTTTAAGAATCCATGGTCTTAGGCATATTAAAAAATCGTTAAAATTATTGAAAATGAATACAAAGAAGTTGTCTATGAATCTCTAAGATATTTCACAGACAATATATCATCCCTTCCAATGTCCTTGTTCATGCACACATGGAATATCAAGAGAAGTTTATTTGCATGATGGCTAATATCTAAATTTAAATTTAGCACCAGTTGTTTTAGAAATCCAGTGCTTTATTTATCATCAATACACAGGCTTTAAAAGGTTCACATGATTTGCTGATTGGAATATAAATATTAAAAGCTCTTTGGAAAAGAACTAGACAGTTATTAATAAATTTGAACAAATGAATCATAAATGGGCCCAGCAAAATCCCTCCTAGGTACATATCCATGAAAATTAGTTTTATATTCCCACAAAATAGGTTTGTAGAGAAATTTTAATGCCAGTTTTAATTATAAGAGAACAAAATGTACAATTTCAGAATGGAAAAATTTGCATTATGCCCCTACATTGGAATGTTAATCAGCAATGTGTGATGGCATTTTTGAAACACACATAAGTATTGTTTTCTGGTATTTTGTGTCAGCACCTCTTTTGGCTGACTAATACAAAATTTGGTACCAGAGAATGGGGAAGTGCTTTTGCAATTACCAAAGTGCTGAAAGAGTTCTATAAATGGCTAAGGGTTATTTTTTGGAGGAATTGTGAGATGCTTCCTAGAAAAGCCATACAGTGCTTTGAAGAAACTATTGATAGTACTATGGGCTCTAAAGAGACTTTGTATGAGGTCTTAGAAGTAAATGTTGAAACTATTATTGGAACCTGGAAGAAGGGCAATCTGTGTTTTAACGTCTCAAAGAACTTAGTAAGATTAACTCCAGGTGATTTATGGAAGGCTGAATTTGAAAATGGTAAGCCTGGGCATTTAGCTGAAGAAATTTCCAAAGTAAAGTTGGAGACTGTGGCTTGGCTTCTCCTTGAAGTTATAGCAAAATGCTCAAGGAGTGACATAAGCTGAGGAATGAATTGTTGGGCACAAAGAAAATAGAAACTAATTTTGGAAATTCCGAGACTCTGGAAATCAATCTCCCAGATGATAGTGCCCCAATTGAGGACTTAACTAAACATGGAACTTGTAAATCAGGATGGAAGATGCAGTTCTCTTGAAAAGACTTGTGGAAAGTCTTACTGTATAATGGCTTAGAAACTTGCTTCTTGCCTGCTAAACCAATAAGGTTTTTGAGAGAGCTGTATGAACAAAAACACCATCATCTTGGACTAAAAGGGATTCAGAAGGAAGAGATTTTAGGTGAAATGACTTCAAGAGGAAAACCATGGAAGTTGAGATCTGGAATTAACGTATCACCTTGGGCTTAAAGGGGAATCCCACCCATGTGTACAGAGTGGGGGATTTTGCTCCAGTACTTGAAGAGAGTTCTGGACCATGGGCCCTGAGGTGTGGGGGAGGGAGGAATAGAATAAATGGTAGAGGGGGTATTTAGTGGGCAATGGAAGTGTTCTACATGATCTTGCAATGATGGAAACAGGCCATGTTAAATATCATCAAAAATTTACAAGGGTGTACAGGCTAAAATGTAAACCATAATATAAACAATTGACCATGGTTAGTATTTATGTTTCACTATTTTTATAACAGTTGTAACAAATGTGTGATCCACATATAAAAAATTATTAATATGGGAAGGGAGAAAATGTTGGGTATATGGGATTTCCCTGTACATGACTTTACTATGACCTAAAACTTCTTTGAAAACAAAATTTAAAAAGTAAGACACTGAGAAATAAATGTAAGAAAAGGTCACTGTACATACAGGACAACCAATATTACAGTGATGAAAGACAAAATGCCAAAAAAAATTTTTAAATATGGTTCATTATTTTTTAAAATCCCAATTTTTTAATTTTATTTTTGTTTTTTTAAAAATTTTCTTGTATTTTATTTCTTATATTTAAACCTATCTCTATTATTTCATTTTCCTATTAATTGTACTTAGTTATTTTATTGTCTTCATTTTTGAAAAAGCTTTGGATCACAGAAAGGTTACAACTGGGGCAGGGGATGTTCATTGGTGTGATGTGTCAGTGTTTGGGGATACACTGGAGGAAGTTCACCTGGACATACATGTGCGGTGTGTAAATATTTTCAGGTGTTCACAGGGCATTGTCACTTTGGGTGAAGATTCACACAGGGGCCAAGAGAATGTTGAGTGCCCATCCTGGAGAGTTCTGCCACATTCTGTAATGGAACAGTTACAGTCCCACCAGTGCAGGGGCAATGATTAGTGAATGAGGATGGTCCATTGATGGGCCCTTGAAATTGATGACTATGCTTGTGAGTCTTTGCTCTTGAAATTGAAATTTAGCCTAGTTTTGTAGGGTGCATATTACCTCCTGAAAGCCTCCTTGTTGCTCAAATGTGGCCACTTTCTAAGCCAAACTTAGCCTATGTATGCATTATCATACTCCAGCAGGGGACATGACTCCTGGGGATGAGTCTCTATGGCACAGAGGGATTACTACCAAGCACCAACCAGCAAGGCAACTTCAAAAGGACCTCAAAAAAGGGGGGGGGGAATGGTAAAAACAAAAGAGTTTATATGGCTAAGAGCCTTCAAAGTGAGTCAGGAGGTCATCTCAGAGGTAACACTTATGCACATTTCAGCAGAATCTCATAGATTGCCAGGGTAGATGCTACCCAAATAGGGGTCTCCTGGGGTCTCTGGAGACACCCAGGTCCTATGGGCAGGGAAGATGGCTCCAGAGTTTGGTGCCTTGCCAGTGGGCCCTAGTTTGAAATCTGTGCTCCTGAGAGTACAGAGTTTGGCTCAGTTGTATCTTCTCTACATAGGATTCATATGTCCCTTCTTTTTGGACCTATACTTGGTGCTGAAATTGGTAGGTGTATGCCCAAGAGACTTAAATCTTTGGATTGCCCATGTGCCAGCTTTGCCCTGAGCCTCAGCAGAGTTGCTATAACTAATCTCCAGTTCATTTGTCTCACCCAGGGCAACTGATGGGAGGTGAGGATGTACAACCACCACACCAAGGAAATGAGAGAGACTACAACTGCAAGTTTGAGAGTCCCATCCATTCGCTGTTTGGGATTGAAACCCCCTCTCAATAAGAGGTGGAGTGGACATCACCATCCCATAATTTTAAGGATTGTGGAATGAACTATGGGTTAGAGCAGACCTACTGGTATTCTACTATTGACTTATTATGATTCTAGCAATGGAAGAAATTACAATATTGATATGGAGGCAGTGGCTGCTGGAGGCTCTGAGGGTAAGGAGAGGGAAAAACAGCTGAAATATGGGGGCATTTTTGGGACTTGGGAATCATCCAGAATGACATTGCAATGACAGATATATGCCATTTTATATCTTCCCATAACCTACAGAATTGTGAGAGAGAGAGGGTAGTCTACAGTGTGTACTATAGCCCATGCTCAGTGGCAATGCCCCAAAATGTGTTTATCAATTGCAATGACTGTACCACACTAATGAAGAATGTTGTTTATTTGGGAAAATGTGGGAGCTATGGGGAGCGGGGCATATGGAAATCCCTATTTTTTTATGTAACATTTATGTAATCTAAGTATCTTTAAAAATTTTTTAAATAAATAAATTCATTAGCATTTTGAGGAAAAGTACCAGACACAAAAGTGAAGTTATTCTCTAATCCCAGTAAAAAGAGCATTCACTCAATAATGATGCAAGTCAGCATAATGTTTAACTAAGTCCAGGCCAAGGTGTCAACAAAATAACTGAACAGCAGAAGTGTTCCACCTCTGCTTTGCCATTGGAATAGTGACATTTTCATACTTCTATTTGCTTAATGCAAAATTTTAGTGTAATTTTGAGCTCTTATACTTCCTTAACATTTCCCTCTATTCACAAACTTCAAATATCTCTATTTTACTACTTTTTTTTGTCCCTCCACCATTATATCCCTGGTGCAAAGCAATTTCTTAGCACAACTGTTCTTCAACAGTGGCCTCGTAACTGCCCATTTCAATTCTCTACTTAAAACTAAGCAATATTCTGTCATTCAATTAGATTAAAGCCACGATTTTCACAATGATCTCTCACACAGCAAGTCTGGCCCAACTACTTCTTCTCACTTCCAACTACTTGAGAATTTACTCCTATGACTAAGGAAAGCAAGTCCCTTCTTCAGCATATCCTCAATTGCTTCATTTTTCCAGAACATTCATCCCCATATATGCACGTCAATCACTTCTTTATCTCCCTCCAGTCTATGTCCAAATGTCCCCTTTTTAATTTACCCTTCCCTAACAAGTTTATTTAAAAATTTAAAATTTCCTGACTTTCCTTATCTTAATTTCATGCTTAAATTTTCTTCATGGCAGTTATTACTTTTTGATATATCATAAAAAGTATTTGTTCATTTTAATATTTTCTGTTTTCCACATTGAAATATAGACTTCCTGAGAACAGAGAATTCTGTCACATTTTATTTTTCTTTATACCAGTGCCTGAACTACTATTCTGTGACAGTTTGAAGCTTTTGTGGAACCTAAAATATCCTGGTCTTACATTTAATCCATTCCTAGGCATACAAAACTATTGTCAGTGTGAACTTTTGATTAGATTACCTTAGGGCAGGGCCTTTGATTAGATTGCAGGACCAGGGTGGCTCATAAGCCTCTTACTGTAGTCCTTTATGAATGGAGGAATAAAATGAAGGCACAGAAAGAAAGCCACAGAGAAAGAGAGAACTCAGAAGGCGAGAGTGAAGACACTGAGTGCCAGAAACTGAGAGGAAGCCACTTTGGCTTGAAGCTGAAAGCAACAGGGCCAAGAGGAGAGAGCAGAGATGAGCTGACTGCCATTGTGCCTTACCATGTCCTTGATCATGCACAGTAGTAGTTCAGGGAATAGGATCTCCTGGTGATGCCTTGCTTTGGGCAATTTTATGGCCTCAGATTTATAAATTAGTAAAGTAACATTGTAAAAGCCAACCAATTTCAGGTATGTTGCTCCAAGCATCTTTTAGCAAACTAAAATATATATTATTAGTTAAATGAATGAATGAATGAATGAATGAGTGGATGTATGTACTTTATATTTCTGCATGTTTATTATACAGAGTCTTTTGATGTTATGTGTTTAGATAGATTATATTCCCTATACATTGCATTTCTGAGTGTTAAAAATGAATTACAAAATCCTTAGCATGTATACAGCAAATGCATCAAGGGTTCTCGGTGAGGGTTATGTTGGAGTTCTTTCTATGTGTTTTTTTTATCATTTTTGCAACAGTCCTGTAATTTTGACATTATTATGTTTAATTGAAATAAATAAAAATAAAAAAATCTATTATTAAATGTGTACATTCAGATGACAAGTTTGAATTTAACTGTTTTAGAAGCTTAAGAGTGTTTATCCATGTGCAATTTTCCTACTTTCTAGTTTGAAAATCCATCTAGATCCATTAACCATGATTTAAATATAAAATCCAACTTTTGTACTAATATATTAATCAAAATATCCTTTAAAAGTACAATTTAGAAAGATTAGCACAGGATAAAAAAAAGAAAATAGTACTAAACTCAAACATATGAGATAACATGCCCATAGTCAAAAAGTACATATAGAAACTAGATAGTAACAGATTTTGCAGACACACACACACATACATATGATAAGGAAAACAGAAAGCACAATTATAAGGCCTGTTGATTATAATATAATCAAAATATATTCCATAATTAGAAAAATAAAAGAAATAGAAGAATCAAAATCAAAGCCATAAAGCTCTTTCTGATTTGCTTGGTTTCATATTTTATTTGACTTCCACCTTGCCACAGTTTGCATAAATTTTACAAATTTATAAACCTCATAACATTTGCCTCAGCCAAATAAAATATCCAAACTATACATTACTCCATTCTCTCCATAAATAATGTGTAATCAGGTAATTTCAGAGGTTATGCTTATGCACATCTCAGAAGGATATCATTGACTGCCAAAGTAAATATTGCCTCAAATAGTGGGGCTCCAGGGGACTCTGGAGACATCCAGACACTATAGGCAGGGCAGACTCCTCAAGTACTTGGCACCCTACTTGTGGCCCTGCTTTGGAATTTATGCTCTCCAATGTGACAGAATCTGTCTCAGTTGTGGTCTCCCTACATAAGGCTCTTCTGTTCCTTCTATATGAAAATATAGTTAGTACTAGAGTAGATAGATGTAAGTCCAAGAAAGTTAAATCTTTGAGCTATCCATGTGCCAGTTGGGCCATGAATCTCAACAGAGTTGCAACCCCTACTCTCCAGTTCATTGGACACACCCAGGATAACTAACAAGGAGATGATGCTGGACAACAAATATCACAAGGAACAGAGAGAGTCTGCAACTGCAAGGAAGATAGTCCAATTCATCTGCCCCATGGGATCTAAGCTCTCTCTCATTTAGAGACAGAGTGGGCATCCCTATCCCAGAATCCTTATAAGTGGGGAATGAAAGATGGACTAGGGTAGACTTACTGTGTTTCTACTGTAGTCTTATTGTTATTCTAGTAATGGAAAAACATTTATCATTGATGTGGAGGCAGTGGGCACCAGAGGTATTGATGGGAGGGAGAGGGAAATAGTTGTAATATGGAGGCATTTTCAGGACATTGGAATTGTCCTTAATGAAGTTGCAATGACAAATAGAGGGCATTAGATATCTTGTCATAACATACAAAATTGTGTGAGATAGAGTATAAAGTATAATGTAAACTATAATCCATACTTAGTAGCAATCGTCCAATATGTGTTCATCAATTATAACAAATTTAATACACTAATGAAGTATGTTGTTATTGTGGGAAAATGTGGGAAGGACAGAGAATGGAGAATATGGGAATCCATTATATTTTTTCTGTAACATTTGTGTACTCTAAGTACATTTTAAAAAAAAGAAGTATTTGTAGCAGTTTGGCATTGTTTAATAATTCCAAAAATAGATATTGTATTTTGCTTGTAAAAAGGTATGTTCCTGTAGGCCTATTAGATTGTATTAGATTCAGAGGTTTCACTTTTACTTGATTAAATTATGATTAAGGCTTTGCCATGGCACTAAGATATTGAGTCCCTGCTCCCTTGATGGGTTGTGACTCAGAAAAAATAACATGGCAGAGGAGAGAGATTTGGATGCTGGAGGCTTGCAAATTAAATAGATAGAGGAGAAGAACACAGAGAAGCATATATCCAAGGAAAGAGAGAAGGCTCCATTAGACATAACAGAGGCCTTGGAAAGGAAGAAGTCCCTGGGAGAGAGACAACCCTTATGTTTACCTACAGCTGAGAAAAGAAGGAGGTGGGACCATGGAGCCTTAGGAGGAAGAGGAAGGCTGAACCCTTACAGATACTGGCAGCCATTTTGCTCCAAGATGTGGAATAAAATTTGGTGAGGGAAGTAACTTACACTATATGGCCTTGTGACTGTAAGCTTCTATCTCAAATTAATACTCTTTATAAATGCAAACAGAATTCCAGTATTTGCATCAGCAACACTTTAGCTGACTAATACGGTGTTAAAAAAAAAAAAAAGTATCCTTGTGCCAAGACGTGTAATTAAAAAAAATTAATGTAATTATATTAACTTCCAGAGAATAGGCACTGGATATGAAAAGCTTAATCAGAATGTACGCACAGTTTGACTTGCAAAGAGAAAATAGTTACTTGTCTAATATCCATGAGCTCTGGCTAGATTTTGACCATTGACCATATTAATTATGTCCAATTCTGACTATTTTTTTTTCAGTAAGAAATACATTTGAATGCCTGCAAGGCATTATGTCTAATACCTCAAAGAAGTGTTTATTGTAGGGGTTATTGCAGTTAATTCTCAATATTGTGTGAAAAATATTTTAAGTGTATCATGTACTGACAAATGTTTCTACCTAGAGGATTATTTTTAAAATTACAACCCAGAACACTGTCATGTACAAATGAGGGTATCTCCTTAGGGACCCATATGTTGGGTAAAAGAGTTAAAGTGGAGTCAGTAGTGAGGGAAGTAGGTAGTTGGTTTGGGATGGAGATAGCTTTCTCTGTCTGATAAGGAGAAACAGGAAGTTACGCTTCCATGCATTACTCAGCAATTTACACCTAACTTTATATTGTGGTTGTTGATATCACCTATCACCAAGGATGAGTTTGGAGAATTAAACTAGTTAACAGTTGCAAATTATTTACAATATTACATGACAAACAGCAAATATTCAATAAATAGTATATTTAATTATGGTAAGGATTGTTGTTGTTACTGCTTTTGATTTGTCATTAAATATAAATGAGGTAGATTCAGGTATGAAGTCATTTCCTTTACATATTGGCTAATATTTGGGCAAAAACATTTCATAATTATCCACATCCCAGTGTGAATATGTTCTACTAAATCTCAAAAAGTAAAGGATTATGTAAGTAAAGAAAACAAAATTTCCAGGTAGAAAATATCAGTATTGACCCTGCTAGGAAATCCACACTCACTGCCCTAATGCCCAACCCAACCCACTGGTCAGTAGTTTTGACTGAATCTGCCCCAACCCCACATTCCTACCTAACTCTGGCTTACCAGCCAACTCCTCAGAACCACCGACCAAACTGTTACACACATACGGAATGCTGGATACAAATAGTAAGGCAGGAAAGAGCCTGGATTTTATTTAACTTTTTAGTTTTTTTCTCTTTTTAACATTATTTTTAAAGAATTATTAGATTACAGAAAAATTACATTAAAAACATAGGGGATTCCCATATACCCCACCCCTTACTGAACTCATTTTAACCTACTAATAACATTTCATATTAATGTGGTACATTTATTACAATTCATAAACAATATTGAAGCATTGCTTTTCTTGGTGTTGTCTGTTCTGCCAGTAGTCTCCAGATATCTCTAGAGCCTTTGGGAGCACCCCTGTTTGAGGCTTTGTTTACTGTGGCAGTAAGTGATATCTTCCTGAAATGTGGTTAAGTATAACCTCTGAAATGATTTCTTGACTAACTTTGACATCTCAGCCATAAATTCTTTTTTATATTTAATATTTCCCTCTTTTGGCCAAGGTCTTTTTCCAAATGTATCACTGGTTGGCTCTTGGTATTAATCCCTTGGTGCCAAGGAAGCTTGTCCCAGGTAGTCATGACCTATGCTGGGGCAAATGCAGTGAGTTTTATTTGCTGAGTTTGGTTTAGAAAGAGGTCAGATTTGAGTAAAAAGGAGGTTTTTAGGAGGTAACCCTTAGGCAATATATATTATTAGGTTAAGTTTCAATTTTACAGGAAAAAGATTCCTAAGTACAAGCCCTAGTAACAAGGGCTTGGTGTATTGATCTGTTTTCTTTTATTAGTCATGGCCTATATAATCTAGAGATTCTTGTAACTCCAGTAAAAAACATAGCAGGACACTCCAGAATGGAAATTTAATATTTGGTTTGTTATTGTGTGTGTCTCTACCCCCTGATATAACATCCTTTTACCACTTGATCACATTCATTTTCCATAGAAGCATTCCCCAGGTGCAACCTTTCCCAAACTTACCCCTACAATTGACATCCTGAAATAGTGACCCTTTCCAGCTGAGGTGCCAAAAGAACACTCCCACAATTTTATTCTCAACCACAGTCCTTAGCATACTCAGCATTCACCTGTTCCTTCCTCTAGCTCTTCCCCCAGCTCTTTGCACAACCAAACCCACTCCACAAACACTGCTCACACTCATACTCCAGAATTGTCAACCTCACTCACACCACTACCTGATCACCTGCATCCACTTTATTATTGATTTTGCCTATATTGAGAATCAGTTCATCATTCTCTATTTCTTTTCTATCTCTTGGTAACCTATCTTCCACACTTTACCTTTGTGAGCCTGCTCAAAATCTTCAGTTCATATCATTGAAATTATGCAATATTTGTCCTTTAGTGACTGCCTTACTTAATTCAATAAAAGATCTTTGAGATTCATCCATGTTGTCACACATGCCAATACTTCATTCCTTCTTACAGCTGAGTAATATTCCATCAAATGTATGTACCACATTTTATTTATTCATTTATCTGTTGATGGACACTTGGGTTGCTTCCAAATTTTAGCAAGTCTGAAAAATGTTTCAAGCATTGGTACACACTTTTCTGTTCATGTCCCTGTTTTCAATTTTACTAAGTATATTCCTAGTAGTGAGACTGCCAGATCATATGACAATTTTATATGAAGCTTCCTGAGGGAAAAGCATCCTACACATTGACTGCACAGTGACTGCACCAACAGCAGATGAGTGTTCCTATTTCCCACATCCTCTCCAACACTTGCAATTTTCTGTGTTTTTTTTTTAATTTTAGCCCTTCAAAAAAGTATAAGATGATATTTCATTGTAGTTTTGATTTACATTTCCCTAATAGCTAGTGATGTTGAGCATCTTTTATGTACTTTTTGGCCATTTGCATTTTCTCTTTGAAAATTTTTCTATTCAAATCTCTTGCCAATTTTTAAATTGGCTGTTTGTCTTTTTATTTCTGAGATGTAATCTAACTTAATATGTGCTGGATATTAGGCTCTTATCAGAAAGATGGTTCCCAAATATTTTTTTCCATTGAATATACCGTCTTTTCTCTTCCTTGACAAACTCCTTAGCAGCACAAAAGTTTTAATTTTGAGGAGATCCCATTTATCTATTTTTTCCCTTGTTGCTCATGCTTTGGATGTAAAGTTTATAAAAACATTTCCTACTACCAGATCTCATAGATACCCCCATTGAATTTTTTTTTACCTTCACATTTGTGCCATTTAATTTTACAAGAGTAAGGAAATCAAAACATAATAGGACATGCTTTTATATTTGATCAATATCAATGAGAAGTAAATTAAAGCATATGTACTATGAGGGAATTTTTCAATGTGAATGTATATTGCAAATAATTTTCTTTAAGGCAAATTGTACCTTTGTTCACTTGTACCTTTGTTCTTTAAAATTCAGGACTATTTGCAGTTTGTTACTAGGGAAAACTGAAGCTCAAAAACATTGAAAACATGGTCCTGAAACAATAACAAGTAGACATATAAAGTCTAGCTTCAATAATTGTGACTAATGTCAAGTTTTGCTTTGAAAATTGCTTTGAAGAGAAAACCTGATTATTCATTTATTTATTTATTTATTTATTCATTAACTTATTAGAATAATTTATCTATTACCAAATAATTTCCTGAAATAAAATGCTAAGTATGGGATCTTTAAAGATATACACTTACTCCTCCTCTTTAGAATATTTATAGATAAGAGTGATAGGCAATTAGATTATCTATATTCAGTGGAAGGTTTCTTTACAGAGATATAAATGTGATGGATTTTGTTCACAAATAATTATTTAATCCTGCTGGAGCTGATATAAAGAAGGGGAAATTGGTATAATTATAAGTAGGTGTCAAGGGGAAATATTCTGTAAGAAGTGAAAATTAAATGAAGATCTTAAATATGACTCAAATTTAGAGCTAGGAAAAGATGTGAGGATATTATAGGCAATTTATTATTTTGAGAGCCCTTGAACCATTATTATAAATATTCCAAATTTATATAGGCTGTAAATTGCTCACTACACAGAACTAAGTATAGAAAAAAATGTTGGTAGTTTACAACAATCTGTCTATTGAAGAGCATTTTACTAAAATGCATATTTGCGTTTCATATTAAAGCCATAAATAAACAAAACAGACAACAAAACCAAAAACCATGATTGCTTAAATTCATGTTCCCTGGATAGTATTTTATCTAGTGTTAACCCTACTGCTCAGACACCACAGCATTATCTACCTTCACAACTTAGGAAAATACCACTTTCACCCACATTTAATAGCTGCCATGGTAAACATCTTGATGAATACAATCTTCCCCATTTTAAAACATTTTTTAAAAATGTTATTATGACCTGATACATAAACATGGCAGACATTTTCCCAGTTCTGCATCTATAATCTCCATAGATTTAAAAATTTGTGAATGGCAGGAAGAAGTTAGAGATTATAAATATGCTAGTATGATTAAGGACAAGAGAACAGACTGTTTATATGTGAAAAGATAAATTACATATGATGTGTACACTTACATATTCAACAGCCTATACTACAAGTACTTGTATATAATTGACCTTCGTTTATTCATTTATAAACTTAGTATCCATGAAAGCCTACTTGCTATGATAGAAGTGATATACTAAATGTATCCCCAACATTATATACAAAATAACTAAATCTTGTTTTTGTTTCATAAAATTCATATTCCACTTGAACATGAGGTAAATTGGGATAGAATTAAACCTATAATGTAGGTTGTGGATTACTGGCATATTCACATTATTGGTCTTCTAATCCCTGAACATGGAAAATATTTCCATTTATATACATCTTTCACTCCAATGAGCAATATGTTTTATTTACTATCAAATGCAGAAGTCTTAAACATCTTTCTTTAGAATTTCTCCTAAAAGTATGATATTATAAATGGAATTGAGAATATAATTTGTTTGATTTGTTGAATGTTATTTTTTACGTTTATTTGTATTAAGATCCCATGCTATCATTACACTTAATAGATTAAAGAGATTCTTTATAGATCACTTAGATTTTCTACCTACAACTCCATTCCAACTATGAATAAAGAAATTTTACTTATTCCTCTCAAATCACTGTGCTATCCTTTTTCTTGATATTCTGCAGTATTGAATTAAATAGATAATGAATATTCTTGATATAATTCCCCAAATTCAAAGAGAAATTTTCCAGCAGTACCCAAATATGTAAAGTACATTTCTTTCTAGTTTCTCCTTATCAAATTAAATAAGTTCCCTTCTACTTTTAATTTTCTGAGAATTCTTAACATAAATAAATGTTAAATTCTACTAAATAATTTTTCTGTATCCACTTCATAGCCACAAGAATTTTTTGTTATTTAAGTTATAAATAAAATAAAAATACACTTATTTGAATATTTAGAGCAATTTGCATGCTTGAAAAAATGTAATTTATGTATTTTGGATTAAATTAACCAATATTTTGAGGTGGGTTTCTGTGTCTAAACTCATAATAATATTCATCTGTAATTTTTCATTCTTGCAATATTTTGATGAAGTTGTATATCAGAGCCATGTTAGCCTGAGGAAATGAATTGAAATAGTTTCATTTTTGTATTATTTGATAACATTTGCAGAAGATTGTTATTATAATGCAGTAAAAATCCAATATTTATGGTGGAATATACAGATTTTTGTAGAGATACATTTTAATTAAAATAATTAAAATAATTTCTCCTCTCCTTTATTAATTGCATAACATTTTGAATTCAAAGGAAATGGTTGAAAGGGCTCATTCTACAGAAAAATATATATTTTTTCAATTAGCTCATTTTTATTCAATATCATATGACACATACTTTTGTTGTCAATAATTACAATAACAATTTTTTAAAATATATTTTTTATTTTTTCTAAAAAGTAATAATTCTTTTTGTTGTTGAATATTATTCCCTGATATGAATATACCATTTGATAATCCATTCTCTTGTTGATAAACATTTGGGTTACTTTTAGGTTTTGGCTATTATGGGTAAGACAGCCATAAAAATTCTTGTACAAGTCTCTTGGACATTTTCTTTTATTTCTCTTGGTTAAATACCTAGGGGAGGAATTGCTGGACAGATGTGTATGTAACTTTTTAAGAAAGGCCAAAAAGTTCTCCAAAGGGGTTGTACATTTTTATACCATTCTGAAGTCATACAGAAACATATTAGAGCTCCAATTGCTCCACATCCTCACCAACATTTGTTTTTGTAGTTTTTTTATTTTAGCCATTTTAGTGGCTTTAAAGGGGTATCGCATTTTGTCTTAAATCTGCATTTCCCTGATATCTCACTGGCCATCATATATTTTATTTTCATGAAATGTCTATTCTGTTGTTTTGCCCATTTTTAAAATGGGTTGTTCATCTCTTTATAATTGGTTGTACAGTTTCTTTGTATATTGTGGCTACAAGTCATCTGCCAGATATATGTTTTGTAAATATTTTCACCATGTCGGTGGCTTGTGTGCTCATTTTCTTCTTTTAATTTTTTTAAATTTTTAAAAAGATACTTAGATTATGTAAATGTACACATAAAATATAGGGATTCCTATACACCCTACCTCCCACACCTCTTACAACCTCACAAATAAATATCCTTCATAAGTGTGGCACATTAATTGCAATTGAAAAACACATCCTGGAGCTTTGTCATTAAGCATGGACCACAGATCACATCGTAGACCACACTCTGTACCACACAATTCTGCATGTTATACGATGGTATAAAATGGCCTTTAACTGTCATTGCAATG